>JAVQJG010267138.1:0-28637 GCA_036024015.1 Craterocephalus amniculus
TTTTTTTTTTTCATTTAAACCCGTTTTTTCTTTTTTTATTGTTTTTTAAAAATTTTTTTCCCCCCCCCCCCCCCCCCCCCCCACATGCAAAAAATCCTGCCAAAAAAGTCAAAGGATGATTGAATAAGTTGGCGAATCAAATGGTGTCAAACTGGTTTCTACTGTTGAATCATTCAATTGCACAGGCACACAGGCATAAATTATTCATTTGTAAGTATTAATATTTACCGTGTGCCATGTGTGTCAGCGTGTGTGCGCGTCGTGATCACTCATGTGAGAGGGTTAGCGCTGACATGTCTCAATGAATACACTGAGGTTTGTCACATATAACATGTCACATGGAATCTCTGCTGACAACTTAGAATTGGTCTCATTCATTCATTGTTCATGCCTCAGGCCTTGGCCCCCTGACCTGGGTCACATATATCTGTAACATGACAGAAGCCTCATGTCTTGGATTGCTGCATTCCTCAGATTTTGCTTCCTTCCCCTGTGTCACTGATCTGAAATAAGACTAAATGTTTTTTTTTTCCTTCCAATGAGGCACATCGCTGGTGGTGCGACACCAAGTCAAATATGTGGATTTAAAGTCTCAATCTCAGCGTGGCTCCACCAGTGACACCCGCAGGCGCTAGTGCAAGCGCTGCCACGTTGTGTCGACTAAAATCACTCTTATCTCACTCCGGAGAATGTCTTTGGCTGTCCTTGGAGGGTGCAGTCAGGGATGGAGGGAGGCAGACAGAGGGGTGTTGGTGATGTGGGAAAGGGGGTGGCTTTGCTTCGGGGACTGCAGACATTAGTATTCCTTGCTCATCTGTGACCGGGCTGAAAAGGTGGGGATGCACAGGAGCAAAGCGGAGGCACTACAGAGGATTTGGCAGAACTGTGGCAGAGATTCAGAAATCAAAGATGCAACATAACCAGATCTTCGCCTCACTTGTGGCTGTTTGGCTTCTACAGGACGCTACTGACATAAAAAAAAACACAAACATGTCAGACTTGTACAAGTGGAGGCACCAAAGAAATATCTTTTAGATTGATGGGAAATCAAATATTTAGTGATCAGAATTTTTTTATCGAGGTCTGAAAAGTTTTGTGGGAATGACTAACAAATAAACGAAAATTCCCTCTGCATTTATACCAGATAATCACATTTGCAAGTTTTCTCTCAGTCGTTCTGGTGCCTTTATCAGTGTGTGTGTTGTCTCCTTTGTTTTCTTTCACAGAAATGTGATCGCTGTAAATAAATCAGTGACCCTGACTCGATCAAACAGAACTCTGAGCATGCACCTCTGCTTCTCTTTCATGCTCAATGAAGTCCCTTCAGATTCCGGTCCTTGTTTAGTTTTGTGTCATCCCACTTAGCTGATGATCTCAACAAGAACGATTCAAAAATCAATACAACAGTAGACATCTACTATACCTAATCAGGTTCATCAAAATGGTCGTTTGACCCAAAACAACTGCTCCAGTCATCTATCCGCTGCAGAAACACACATTTATTGGGGAGGGATGAACAAGATGCAATCCTAAAAGTGAGATACAGATCATGTAAATAATCCCACAGCATCGCTATTGATCTGCTTGCCGAGCTAAGTGGCTCAAAAAGCCTCTCCTACATCATTTTACCATTAGTAAACATAATGGCTTTCACTGAGCCTGCACTTTTCGTCATATAAACAAGCATGTTCATGCACACACACTCACACAGACTTATCCAATCATGTGTCACTCTAGAAGTTATTAGCTGAGGAGTAACTGGCATCACCATGTGGTGGGATGATGTGTGTAACTGTCAGAGACTCATTATTGGGGAAATCAGTGTGATGATCAACAAAATTTCAATCAATTACAGTTTTTATGGTTGATGAATTATTCAGTAAATTTATCTAGTGAGATACAACTTAAACATTCTCAAATGTGAGGCACATCCTTGTTTCCCGGTAAACTTTTGATTCCTGACTTCCGTCTGCTGTCATCATCAGTTATTGTCAGGTCTGTATATTCTATGTTGACTGATTTGCATCTGCATTGTTTTGAACAATCGTCCTGTGGGAGAGGAACTGGAGTGCATAGAATCACCCACAGGGAGATTCGACTTTATTGTATGGCTTTGTCTGAATAAAAAAGAGCAACTCCAGAGCAGAGAGACAAGGGGCATTGCAGCAGTTAATTCCTAATCTAAACAAAGCAAAAGCCCACAGCTTCCGCAAACGTTCACTCATTAGCATGAATGTCTGTTTCATGGCAGTAGTTGCTGAGATATCTCATTAAAAACCAAAGGCCTCTGTTTAATGATGCAAATTCAAATGTGTGAACTTCATCAGTAAATCAAATTTCATCCATGGAGCACATTTTCATACATAAAAATTGAGCTCAAAGTGCTGTACATGAAACATATAATGAACCCCCCACCCAACCAAGCACACACATTAACACAGGCACACACATGTACATAAATCACATCAGGGAAACTCAGACACTAGAAGTTTAATTAAAAGATGCTGAGCTGAGGTAAAGAAAATGAAATCAAAACACAACACAATAAAATGAAATATAATGAAATATCAATTATTATGTACTGTAGAAAAATCTTCAATTCTCTTGAGCTCTCTTGAAAATATCAACATTCTGAGCTGCCCTCAGTTTGTGTGGAAGGCTGTTCCACAGGCGAGGACCATAAAAACTAAGACATTGTGACCTTTAGATGTCAGCTAATAGAAGAAGTCCAAATATTCAGCTTCAAATTTATGTTTACACAGTAAGCAGTTTCATGGTTCTGCATGATTAAGATGTGTGTAAGGTAATGTAGTTAACATGCTAGTTGTTTCTATAAATTAACTCATAAAATACACTTACTTTTTGCTGTGTTCTCCTAACAGGCTGAAATGTGTTATCTACCTAAAGCAAACAGTCCCAGTGATCTAAAGCCAAGAAAGGCCCTCAGAACACATGTTCTCTCACAGCTCTGAGAACACAGCTTCATTTTGTTGCTGCTGTTGCTCACGACACACACATTTCCCTCGAACTGAAGCGCCATCTGTGCAGGATTTCTCACCTGGAAAAAGAAAAAGCGTGTGAGCATTAAAAGGATGCAAATTTGACACACCTGAAAAAAAAAGAACTGTTTACTTGGTAAATGTGGGCCTGTATTTATCAGTCAACTTCAATCATTCCTGCTGGAATACCAGTAGAAGTTGCCAACTTGAATTTACATACGCAGGCGTTCATATGTGCATGCCGATGAACTCAGTGGATCAGAAGCCCTCCGTCCTGTCTGCAGAGGCTATGACCTCTGTCAGAGGTCTGATCGGACTGGGGCAGAAAGGTGACTTTAGATGTCAAAAGTAGCTGATTAGTATGAAAAGATGTACACACACGCATACTATGCACACACCCAGACATATGCATACATATCCACACACTTAAATCACACATTATCTTTAGGAAGTGGGAGCCGCCTGGGCTGAATGACGATCACTGGCCCGTCCCTGCTGAGTTCCTGTCTGCTTTTCATTGCCCAGAGCCATTTTATTTAATGAATGCTCTACAGAAAATGACTCTGCCTGTATAATAGTTTATGGTTGAACCCGCTGGTCGAGGCCCTTCGACATAACTCACAGTTTATCCTTTTCATATCATTTACTTCAATTAAATATATTGTGAGTGGACAGCTCCCCCGGGGTTCTGTTTTATCTCCGGGTGTTAATTATGCTCACTCAGTGCGACATGGCTTCTCTTATTGTGAGCGAATGAGGAGTTGTGCTTTTCAAAGGAAATAATGGCTGATTGTTCTTTTTTTTTTTTTTGCACAGCATTTTCTGATTCTGAGTCTTCTGCTGCTGTAATTGCAGGAGCAGTGCTTCATTTCTTTTGAAAAACATGCTATAGATGTGCTGCATCCTTGGGAACAGAAAGATAAAAGGTCCCTTTCCTCACAATATACCATTATGAGTTTGTATACAATTTCTCACATACACCCTCCAGTCAGCCTTTAACTAACATGTCCGACTATTTGTAGCATTATTTCGAGTAATGAAATCAAGCGCTAAGGTTGAGGTGGATTTTTGCACAAGGAAGTTTTAAGTACAATATATGCAGTTTTCTCTTTTTCTGTCCTGCACTCTGTAGGACTGTAGAGCTCTATGATTATACTGGCTGTTCTCTCGGGGGAGGAGCTGTCACAGGAGGAATCTTGTCCTGAGGGGAAAGAAAAAAGTGTGCACTGCTCTATTTAGAACTCAACTACAGTCCTGCTGCAGCTAGTCAAGACTTATGCAAAATAACTTCCAGCTATTTGGGCACTTGTCCACATTTGGGTTGAATGGTTTCTAAATTCATCTTCAGGGTTTCTGCTCTCTTCCACATTGATTCATATAAATTGTTGCAACTGTTAAAAGTCCAGAAATATCTACAATACATTTTACTTTCATTTTTTCTTTCCAATTTTTGTTTTAAATTCCAATTCCAAACTTTTACAACTGGATTATTAGTCACTTTGCAAATATTGATATCTCAATGTCTGATACCTCTATTCCTGTTTTTTGGTGTTTCAGAGTCAAATGGGTTGACCCCACTGTGTTTGTTCAAATTCCCAGAAGAAAATCATTCAAAATCTAGTCAGGGCACTGGGCTTCCAGAGAGTCGCCAAACATCTTGCCAATCATCTATAAAACAGATTCTGAAAGAAATCCATTTAACGGGTCTAAAATGTCATCATGGACTATAAAAACGTTTGCACAGCATTTGCCGTTATATGGGCCATTTTTGGTGCCCGTCTGGCTTTAAAGGTTTAAAAGGGATTCATTCTGCTGATCATACAGACACACCAGAGATGCACCAGTAAAACTGCACCTTCATGTGACATTGCTGTGGCTGGTGTGCAGAAAGTGTGGATTTTAGATGGGTGCTTTCAGCCTAACAGGCTGAGAATTACAGCTGCTCCGAGACAATAGCAAGAGAGAAAAGGAAGGATAAAACAAGTGCCCAGAGCTCTCCTAGTTTCCACAGCACATAAAGATACGTCTAATAAACTACTTCTACTTATTGCCAAGGTGACTGTTTCCCAGTGAAAACAAATCTGAATTTCTCAGTGGAAAATGTATATGGAAAATGTATATTTGTCCTCTGTGTGCTTCCCATCAGGTTAACAAACACAGTCACTTAATCAGCGAATCTGTGGTCACTGGAGACACGTTCATATTTTTTGCTGGCTTTACGTGATCTTTAACAGATAACATGACAGTGTCACTGCACGTTTTAGACTAGAGCTCCCAGGACAGAAATAAACCCAGAGCTTTATTATTTTCAATTCATAATACAGATTTGTATTTGATTCTTTAAAATATCTGAAGTCAAAAAATGATTGACACATGCAACAGGAAGTCTTGGCTCTACAATGTGGGTTTCTGCTGGCAACCTGGGAATTCTCTAAATGTTCTCTGTTTCCCTCTGAGGATAAGCCTTCGTTTATAACTACAGTACTCAAATCCTGACACACAGCAGCACTCATTTCTGTTTTCATTTCAGCTGGTAAGTAGTTCACACTTTTTGTAAGTTGACATGCCTGGCCTGGCTGGCACATTTACCGTGGATGAGCTGAAGGCATCAGTCTCTGAATAAGTCAATCTACAGAAGATGCTGTCAGTGCTGCAGCAAAGGAGTCCTTGAATGGCATAGAGCATCTGCAGGGGCGCTCAGCAAAGCAGGGATCACCTTCTACCTGCCATACAGCACTTCTTCTGTTGTAGCTACTTTTCTCAGCAACAACACCTATCATTGGGGAAAGAGCGACAACAAAACCAGCTCCATTGTTAAAGGTTATGACAGAGTTTTGATTGGCATTATGTGCAACCGTCTTTCAACAAACAATGCATTTGTGGACAGGATCATGTGTGTGTCATTCTACACATCTGTGAAACAGTAAAATGCAAATGTCATAAACGTTGGTTCCTGGGTTTTTCTTTAGATAAAAATGAATATATTAAACTGTTGTTGCAGTTGGTTCAAAACCAACTTTATGTCATCACTTTCTTTAACAGTAACATTTTACAGTTGGACACTTTAGTCAACAAACACGATACTCAAACTGTCATCTTCGTCCGCTCACTGAACCACAGTACCAGAGGAAATGTGCTCTGTATTGTTTGGGTCAGTGGCTCGATACAGGTCAGTGCATCTGGATAACAGGGTTCAGTGCTGCTTACCTGCTCCCTTCCAAAAATGATATGCTAATAAAACCTTTGTAAGCTCATGCCAGGGCTAAGCTGCAATAAAATACCCTCCAAAGTGAGAGAAACATCACCTCTGTATGTGGTGAATATCATTACATCACTATGACATCTCCCAAGTGGGAAATTCTTAAGTTTTTTTAACCTGCACGCTCTTCCGAATGTGACGTCTCGACAGATTCTCGGCACCTCTTTTTATGATGTCCTTGTTTATACATAACGGACTCCCACCTAAAAGAAGGCTGTGTGAATATTCTCACTTAATTGAGCGAGACTGCTGAGATCTCCTGTCTGCTGTGCGTTCTGTGAGATAAAGAGTTTATCTCATGCTATGTGTGTAATGAGGCTGCGGTTATGTCTGCCTGTGGCAAGTCATCAGCCACTCAGCAGCCTGGACATCCTCCTGTCTTCCACACTACGCAGCACACATCCATCATCTACACGATGCAATCATCCTTGTGAAAACACCACATATATGGAGTCTCAGGGACCTGCTCCCACACAGTGACAAACCCACGAGGAAATTACTTATCATCCGTAGCACTATGACTGTCAAACAAAGCCACTCTCTCACCTGTGTTTTTTTTTTAAAGAAAATCTTAGAGCTCTTCTCCCCTCCTCTATCCTTCCACCCATTTTCCCCTCAGAACATAAAACGAAGACGAGAAGCCCATTGTCTTGTGATAATTTCCCAAGGGAGAAGCCCATTGAGTGTTACTGAGCTGTGTCTAATTTGTCTGGGAAGGTGTTTGAGAGGTACTCAGGAACGCTGGGTGTTCGTGTTTTGTGGAATGCGAAATCTCACAGCAGATTCCTTCAGCAGCTGCAGCTCTCCACAACTCATTGTTCTCGCGTGTAAACAGTGCGGAGTTCATATCTCCCAGCGCTGACAAATTCCGAAGGTGGTATAACGATGGGTGCGATGCATCTGCAGGACGAAATAATGCTTTTGTGCACCTTTCAAAAGAAAATGACAATTGCATCAGGCAGCTGGGTTTAAGCATGGCTTTAATGGAATTCACCAAAAGAAATAAAAAATTAAACAGCCACCAGCGAAATCTCAGAGTCGATATGCAATTACAAGACAAACAAGTTATTGATATTTGAACATTTCAAAGGACTAAATGAACCACAACATTAAAACAGAAGATAAAAATCAATATACAATTTTTACAAGTATTGTTTAATGTATTTAAAATTATATCACATATTAAGTGTGCTTATATCCATGACTCATAATCTTTGTCCTATCATCTCTTGCACTACTGGACGATAGCAGTTAACATTATTAATCATATTTGTAAAATTATATCTTAATGATATACATAATCGCATAAAGTTAAAATGTAGCCAGTCATTTAGCAGAAATCTGCATAGTTCGAACCTTACCACACATCCTGACACTCTGCACAGCATGTCTGTTTGGCATTTAATTATAAAGCAGGCCAATCAATGCCCTCTGTCTTTGATTCCTGCCAGCTTGCATCCATCTCGTAGTTCAAGGAGTGCATTTGAAATAAGCTGACATTAGGGTTAGAAGATGTGAGTCACGCCGTGATTGAGGGCACGTCCATCACAAGTTTTGCCTCTGACATGACAGAAACTTTAATCAGCCAGTTATTGCTTTGGATGCACGCACAGCCAGACATTGCTGATCCCGTAGCGTAAAAAATTGCTGCTCTTTCAAAATGCTATTGGGGGTCACTTCTCATCCTTTATGTTCTTCCAAAATTGTTGCACAGTGTTGAGTAAGAAACACCACAGAAACTGTCTATGACTCTTAACGCTTCTGCCACCAATTAAAGAAAATCCCCCCATACATCCAGAGCCTCTCGGTGTGCCATACCATCCACCACCAGACTGGGAACTTAGAAGTTCCTGTGAGACCAGCTTTTAAGATCTCTAAATTCACCTTATTGCACACCAGCCACAGTTTACCTGCTCGGCTGGAGACTTTTTTCCATCTCAGCCAGAGAAAACATTCAACATTAAAATTAAAATGAGTTTGAAAATGAGCAGGGGTTGCAGCCGGGGGGTATCCAATCACTATAACCTCCAGCAAGGCAATCAATATGAGTTTAACTGTTGGCAATTCTCAGTTTGGTAATTATGCTTCGGAATAATGAAATCGTATTCAAGTGGAAGCATGACCGACATAATAATCATTCCGCTGAAACCAGAACCAAGGCAAGGGTGTGGGAAGAAATGCAGATGATTATTTAAACTTGGTTAAAAAAAAGAAATCTTGCATTCTATAAATATTAAAAGGAAACAGTCTGTGTGAGTATCAAAAAAGACTTTATGATATATAAGAGTGGCAGTTTTTATACTTAAAACTTTAGCCCTGTTAGACGGCTGCAGGATCTTCCAGCTCCTCTCATGGAGCCCAGATAGGCTCCTGCAGGCTGGCAATGCATAACAAAGAGGACAGCGTCAGCGAGGAGAGGAGTGCTATAAATTTTCATCCGTTAGAGACCGTTGACTGTGTCGCACCAACTGAGGAGGCAAACTTGTGAACCATGCTGTGCTGATTCATCACAGTTACACGCAACACACTCAACATGCCTTCCCTGATGCTAAACGACTGTCATTACGCTCCTAAAAAAAAGTAAGCATCCTCCTCGGCAGTCCGGCTCAAAAGCACGGGTTGAAGAATAATTTTTGCTCTTCACTCCAGCTGAAGGGTTTATTTGATATGCTCTGTATTTAAGAGGAAAGAACTCATAAATATGCTGTCCGTCTTCAGAGATTACTCTTCAGCATTTCATACGTCCTCTGTCCTTTCATGGTCTTCCTAAATGCCATAAATCACTCAGAATAAATGCTAAATGCTCGGCTTCATTTGAAGCGTGGGCATGCAGCATCTTAAGCATTCCAAGTGCGTGCTTGGATCCCCGTTAATAGGCAATAAATCCTTATTTTGCATGGTATGACAGCATGGGCTCTATCTAACTGGCTGACACACTTAGGCGGGTTCAAAAGGTAACGTGTCGACTGGAGTGCTTCTCTTGGAGACAAATCTGGGACTTCTGGGAGAGTGGCAGGAAAATCATTAAGCGAAGACAAGCAGAAATGTCTGCAGGGGATTCAAAGATGCATCTCCTAAATAACTCACAAAGCTGCAAGTATCACTGTTATATGCTGACAGATCTCCAAAAGGTTTACAAGGACGAGTCCATTGAGATGTGATAATCAGAGGACGGCCCAGAGACAGTGCTGCCAGAAGGGCTACACTCAACCAACATCAAACACCTGAGATTACATCTGTTCTCTCACCGAGTCAGTCTGCCGATGCTGCGCTTACCCAAATAGCATCTCACAGTTTGTGCTTGAATCTGATGAAGGATCTTTTAGGAGCAGGAGGAGGAGAAATGCCTAGAATATTTCTAATCCTTGAAAAGTGGGCCATCAGATCGTGGCTCTACATTATGCTTCAGGTCTCTCATGTCCATAAAAAAGCCCATATCCAGAGATTTGGGTTTGCAAAAGACCCGGTGATTGTAAATGATGTAAACTAGCCTATTAAAAAAAATCATGCAGATGTTGATTTTACATATACAGAGCACATCAAGCTCTGCTCGGGGAAACTCATACAGGCACCAGAATATGATTAATCGCCACAAGCAGGGCTGACTTTGAATATGAGTTTTAGTCAACTTATTTAGAGACTAATCCTTTAGGGGGAAAAAGGTAGATGGCATAAAATCACAAAGTGTGAAAAATAATGTCTTGATCTTGGGAATACTTCTGAAATTACTGTTTCATAACAGTGCCTGGTGTAGGAGTGTAAGGATCAATACCAACAAAACAAATCTCAGTCTGAGCATTAGTGTAAAATGACAAACAAAAACAAAAATAAAAGCTAATTAAACCCAAATGAGATCACAGTCACGCTGTGATTAACAATCAGAATAAATTTTACATTTTCCACATAAAAATAAACATGTTTTTCCCAATATTAGACCCCTCTGTTTTATTTAACACCTTAAAATTAATTTTATATTACCTGAAACTATTCACAGTCAGATTACGAGGAATGAGAATTTACATTATTTATCATTCAATAAAATAAAAGTATGTGAATTTCTTATCGCAATTTTATTTGACGAAGGGATCAGATTTACTTGAGCTGTGTACTCACTACAACAATGTTCAGTTGGCTTAGAGTTAGGGTCATCTACTCCTCTGGGGCTTTTCCCAAAGTTATGATTCGGGCTTTGAGTAATGTTTCCAGAAAATGACATCAGAAAATATTATAGTGGTAAAACACAAGTTGTTTTAAATCATCTTACCAATCATTACCACACCTACCATTGCATCACACTATAAGCTACCTTGTGGGACAAAACTGGGAAATGATATAACCCAAACCTTTAGGCCTGTGCTCTCCTTACACCCTCTAAAATCACCTCCACCTGAACAAAGCGAAGCTCAGGTTGGAAATGGACTGCTTAATCTCAATTTCCTTCATATTTCCTTTACATATTTCGTGGTGATTAAACATGTTTATTTGTGTTGCACATTTAACCACAGAATGATTTCCCTGAAGATGATGCAACACAGCTCAGATGATGCATTAATCACGTTGGTTGTCACTTGAACTTGTTTAATTTTCATGTGTTAATGCAGACATTTAATTTGATCTGTTTTGTTTTAACAGATCATGTTGTTTCCTGTTATTATAATCATCCATCAAACCATCCATTCCTCCCAGCATGTAACAAAAACTGGTACAACTCAGGCTTTGATCTAAATGTGCACACCATTTCATATGTTGCATGAGCCAGCAAACTCCTGAGTAGTTTTTTTCCACATAGAAATGTAATTCTTATTCTAAAAGCAGGATCATTTTATCTGTAGCCAGGCTGAGGATTTCTATTAGAACAGTACATGATATGCAAACACAAGGGATCAATACATCAAACTGTTTGGAGAGATCAAATAGCAACTTAAACAGAGATGTACACACAAACACAAGACACCAGTCAGCAAAAGCCTTGTCAAAACAAAGATGTCTAGAAATGATCTCAGAAGACAAGTAAGGTCCTCTGAGACCAAAAGCCTGGGGTGTGTTCAAATCTGTGGGCTCAAAATATTTCCCGGTGGATGAATGTAGAAATAAAATCCAGTTACTGACCAATCAGAATTTGAGCAGTGCAGCAATAATATGAGAATATGAGATAGTAAAGAAAGAGATGCCTCAGTTTGCCTGCAGTGAAACATGATGATGGAAGTATTCGAGTCTGTGGGTTCTTTTACTGCTTCAGATTTCATCACTGGCAGGGCAGAAACAGCACTCAGTAGCGTGGGAACTTCAAAACAAACAGGAGGGATGACCTGGTTTCTGATTGTTATTGATATTAATATTGTATTAATACATAGGGAACTAATAAAGTATTAATACTTGTTTTGTTGTTCTTCTTCTTTGTCTGATCCTTATCTATCCTGTTCCAGGTGTTTTTTTGTCTTTCTGAAGTTCGGGTCTAAGTTTTATCTTCAGTTGTTTGGAGTGTTTGTTGTTTTGTTTAGTTTTTTTGCTGCTTATTAACCTGACATTGCAAAGCTTTTATTTTCACGAAATTATCATAAGTTTTTCGTCGTCCTGGATTTCGGCCGTTCCTCTCCATTTCCTCATGACATTTGATGGGAATCCAAAAAAGAGACTTTTGGAATCTTTTTGGAATCTTGATGGAGACATAAGATGAGAGATGAGTTTTACAAATATGTGGAAACCACACAACCTGAATTGGGGGGGGGAATTAAATTAATCAGCTTCATGGGAGAAAACACATTTACCTTTAACCACTGTATGTAAGATTAGAAAAGCACAAAATGATGCCGGCTTTCGCGATGAATGCTCAGCATTCAAAACCAAATATTTAAGGATCATTACTTTTAATTGGGTAATTACATTGTCTATTACGCCTCTTACATAATGATGGAGGTAAAAGATCTACACTTCTACTATTTGCACCAAAACCCTGTTTGATGGTGAAACAACACATTATGTAGACCAGTATTTTATATTTTTTGTACTGATAAATTTCTGATGCTTCAGTTTTAATCTGCTAACACCCAAAGGTTACATCTAAGATCCTGCAGAGTGAGAAGCTAAATCATGTATCTTTTCAGCCTCCAGCCTGCACTTTGATGGACAGGCATGGGAAAGCAAACAAAGCTGCTCAGTCAGACTGAAGAAATTGGGAGGACTCACACACACACACGCAAACACACGCACCACACACACACACACACACAAAAACACACACGCACCACACATGCTTGAACACAAGGGATGGAGCCCCACAGAACAGCAGGCTTATTGGGGAACAGCAGACAAACCCTTCTGTGTATCTTTTATCCTCTCTTTAGGTAAAGTACTTGTGTCATATGTGACACACACACACTTCAACGCATTGCAGGCTGATCAGATTTTAAAATCTGTTTATTATTAATTGATCAACTAAGAAGAAAAAAAAGAAGACATTACAGTGCTTCAGTGTTTTCAATAGAAGTTATGAATATTTGCCAATATGCAGCATGTAGGCTGCAGTAATTTGAATATTATTTATTTTTACTTCAGACACAGACAAACTGCAGGCTGCATTGTATAGTATAGGGGTGGAAGTTCCTGTACAAGTTATGTGAGCCCCTTTAATGCAGGAGATTTTGTTTAGCGTGTTTCCTAGTACATAATTTCCTGCAGTGCATTCACATTGGGAGCTTCGCTGAGTTTCCACAGTCATCTGCTGGCAGCTCGAGCAATTAGATATTGATTTCTTAGCTTGAGGACCTTAGAGATACAGTTGTTGACAGACTGGAGACTGTTACACCTCCATAAATAAAATGTTCTGGAAAACCAAACCAAAATCCACCTGCAATTGGGACAAGTGGGGACAAGCATCTGGTGAGAAACGCAAATCTTTTGGGGCTTTTGCTTTAAACATCCAAAAGCTGCCTAAATCACTTAAGCATGTTTCCATGGAGACTGGACCATGGGGGTAGTGTTTGCAAGACAAGACTTACAAGAACTGAATTGAAGGCAGATTGATAAATTACAATAACCCATGGCGGTGAGAATAAATGCGTTTGTGTGTGAAAGATTGCGCAAATCGAAGTGATGGGGCCAAGACACAAATGAGAAAGGGGGAAGGAAAATCAGAAAAAGCAAAGCGCAAAAGAAAGGGAAATTACATAATGGTACAACAAAGATTTTTCATCAAATTTTGGCTAAGCAGCAGGAGCTTTTATAAAACATGCTCTGTATATAGCCTAACATCAAATTCTTGTTCTCATCGTCTCAGATTTGACTTGGTATATGGCCGATCAGAAAACCTGAACAAAAACAAATACATTCAGTAGTTTCTCTTCAGCTCATTCATCTGACACCGTTACAGCCCAAGCATTCAAAAGCGAGAGGATGAACGAGCTGGTTTTAAACTACACAAGGCAAAGGTTTTGCAGCCATAAACCGTGGCACTTTTACTCCGGCCTGGCGCCAAAGTAGAGACTTATATGCACAAACACTGCACTAGTTAAGTATGCCGACATTCTGTAGCGGCTCTCACCAAGTGCAGCACAGTAATAACTAAACTGCTGAGGAAAGAAGACATGGAATTACAATCAGGAGCTGTGTGAGTTTAGAGCACGCATGAAATGTCAAGCAGGATCGTTGGAACATCTTAACATGCTACAGAAAATAAAGACAGACCATTTTTGCGCTAAAGCATCGGAATAATTTCACAGCCAACTGCTCGGAAGAGGGAAATAAACTTGTCATGTGTCTTGTGCTGCACGCCAGAGGTTTCAGCTGTCAGCAGTAACTGCAGAGGACATAACCATCACCTATGGCACGATAGCATGAGCTGTCGTCTTCTCTGAGTTTTGCAAACTCCCCGAACCAGCCTTCTTGTTATGAGCATGCTGACATAGAAACAGGGTTTGCTCGGAAGCTGCCTCTGTTTGATGTTTTTCAGTCTGCTCTGTCAGCTTGTTATGCCTCACAGTCTCAGTGGACTACAGGTAACACGCTGCACTGTTTCAAAGCATAATTGCAATAACAAATCGCTTCTAAATTGAACATTAAAGAGGAAGTGTGGACAACTTTGGTTATTCATGAAATACAATTGATATGCCTGATGATCCCGACTCAGTCACTGCGTACAGCGTCTCTGATTGTTATTTAATTGGTGTGAGCAATCCACAGTTTGTGCTAATACACTATATGCGCCTCTGGTATCCTTTTACCAGTGATAGCTATATACATGTATATTTACACAAATTCCTCCCAGCAAGCTAATGCCTGTGTGGGATCCTGGATGTCTGCTTGTATGCGAGAAGACACATCAGAAAATATTGCCTCCTCTTTTAAAAGCTTTTACGAGTAGTCTACTACAGTTGTTAATCAGATTAATGTCCTTGCTACGGGATGGAATTATTCCAATAAAGTGATTGGAAATTACACTCATCACGGTTCTCTGCATGCTGAATGTGCAACAATAGCTGGATTTCAGGACAGAATGGAATAATAGATTTTGTTTTGATCTCCAGAGCACGGAGTTGTGTCTCCCAGAGGCCTGCCAGGGTTAAACTCTGATCTGCGCACTGTGACTTGCTCAAGGCTGTGTCTGTGGTGATATTAAAAAGAAATATTGCTTCATAAAACCCTGCTGCGCTGCAGCCATGACTCCTGTTAGTGCAGACTGTTGCTGCACGAAGTCTTTGGGAGGGGAAATGGGTTTTTTTTTTCTTTCTATCCTTCCTCCGATTTGCACAGGCAATTAAATGTTAAGCATGTGAACCCACCATCATTTCCAGCAAAGGGATTGAAAAGACACCTTGGAGAGCGACGTTTACACATGCTGATGCTTTGAAAAATTTACCTCCTTAACTCATAGATTTGTGTAATGGACAATACCCAATATTAGCACCAACTCCAGCATCCTTTCCACTCGTCATTTGCAATGCAATTTGCAATTTAAACACTGCAGTGGCCATCTGGACAGGAGAGCACAGAGGATGTGGAAAGGGCACTCTACCCTTGAGTTCTGACGAAAGGTACAGTAAAATTTATACCCTTCCTCGTGGGATTTAAAATCCTTTCTTTTATTACTTTTCCAAATGTCATGATACAATGTAGACAGCGCTTTAAAGAAAGTATGACACACCATACAGCTTTTACTGTTATCCTAAAAGTTATCATGAAAACTGTGGTGTAGGTTACAGGTTTAACCTTTCATCTCCTGCTGATGCAGCTGACGTCTTGGAGCAGATATGGCACAAAATGCTCCAAAAGTCCAGGCAAGGGACTGACGCAGACATGCCACCGTGCAGCTGGGATTGTCTTTGCTCCTCACGAGCGAACCAAGTTTTAGAAGTCCGGTAGATGGCAGTGAATGTTTTCAGGTGTGGAGGGCAGGTTGTTGCGCGGGGGGGCGTGTGTTCCTCCTTCAGCACTCAGAGCTCCCTTGTTCCGTACACTGGAGACCCGACGTGGATAGAAGCCGCGCAGTCGGAGCGACAACAGCGCGCGTGTGAGAGAGCGTGAGTGTGTGTGTGAGTGTATATATGTGTGTGTGCGTGTGACAGTGACAGAGTTGCAGCAGGACAGATCAGAAAGTGCCTGTAGCTGCTCTCCGCCGATTCGCGCTCTCCTCCTCTTCAGACAGTCGCACGAGACTGGCGACACGCTCCGAACCTGGTCGGCTTGCCGCGCGTGACCCCAGGGTTCTCCCTCTGACTGCCGGACTCTGGTTCTCGCTGAGAGAAGAAAGACATTTAATTATTTTTATCTTTTTTAAAGAAAGGTGGAACTAAACTACATTCATTGACTTTTGAGCAATGAACTGGCAGCATGGCCAAGTGGTTCAAGGAGCACCTAGGATTCAAAACTACCAAAGCACCCCCTCCGGCGCCTCCGAAACCGGACTACAGACACTGTCACACCGGTGTTCCCGGTGCGCCTGGCTTCCAGCAGACAAGCTCCGGAGCCACCTTTCCGAGTCCCGCTCAGCCGGACATTCTTACTGCTTAC
This sequence comes from Craterocephalus amniculus, assembly GCA_036024015.1. NCBI lineage: Eukaryota > Metazoa > Chordata > Actinopteri > Atheriniformes > Atherinidae > Craterocephalus > Craterocephalus amniculus. The sequence goes on from JAVQJG010267138.1 coordinate 16,264, forward strand.
AAACTACAGAAAGAGTTGGACTTCGAAGACCCGTACACTCCAGGTGGAAATATTTCATTCGGCTCGAGCTTGAACGCCGTGGGGTCACCGGATGTAAAGTACGGCTCGCCAAAGCACCGACTTATCAAGGTGGAAACTATCGAAAAGAGCAGCCCGGCTCCTGGCGGGGGTGTCACGGTCACCCAAGCCGTAGCTGTAGCCGTGGCTGCCAGCGTTAAACCCCCCACCTCACCACCGTCGGACAACGACAACAAGGAGAAGGTGGGTGAAGTTTGGTCCGAGCATGAAAGCCAAGCGAAGTAGTCCGTGTCCGTCTCAACTTTCAGTCCCCACTGCAGTTCAACTTAACAGTTTCATTTGAAGTTTTCTTTTTCCAGAAATAAAATACAGCCTCATGAGCAGCTTAAGGGGGGGATGTCTTTTTAAAAAAGGAAACACGGTCTGCTTACGAGGTTGTTGACCAACTCCTGTAAGGAATGAATTGTTACAACTGGCAGAACTTGTTATCATAAGTCCAGTCCGCACGATTTGCGACATCATGTCTAATGTCTAACCTGCACTATCTGATGGTGTAACTGCTCCTTTAACACACGCGCGCGCACTAAAAGCAAACAAACAAGAAAAAGTGCTAGCAAATCTTGTTGGGGGGGGATAGCTACAAGTGTTGAATCTGAATGTTCCCAAGCTACAACATCGACTCAACCCTTAACTTTTAATGATCTTATATAAGGAGACATAGGCTATCAATGTAGGGAATCTTCATTGCAGTCATCTCAGCTGTCTCGAGGGGAAACTACCTCCAATCTGATCCTCTTCCGTGAGCCACCACAAATCTTACCCCTCTCTCTCTTTTTTAAAAAAACATAAGCCAAGCTAAGGTGAAAACAGACTGTCAGAAAGCATGCAGGCCATACCTTGTAGCACAACTGTCATATCTGGCTCCTCAGGAATCCACACTTTGAGTTCATTTGTAGGGAAAGCGGAGGTGTTTAGTGTCATTGCTGCACCGTGAAGAATGTTTTCATAGTTTGCTTATTAGCCGAGAAGCAAGCGTGGGCCCTGTGAAAATGATCATCTCACACCTTTCCTCACATCATGCCTCAGCCACAACTGTGCCATGACATTTTTGCTGTCTCCCCTCACTTTCACCTTCCCCTTACTTCCTCCTCTCCACTTGTGTTTGCTTTTGCACCTGTCTTGTGACATGTGGCAACTTTACAGTTGGTTTTTGGCTCCTCAGTTATGTGGGTATTCCACAGTGTCTGCAGCCTGTTGCATGGATGTTGCATTAAGGAAGACCAGTTTATTTTCAGCTGTGTTGTTTTATGACACAGAACACAACTTCAGCTATCATCAGCACAGTAATCAGGACTCAGGAAAAGAAAAACAGTTTTATGATTATATGGCCACTGTGCTGGAGCCAGACGCCAGTTTTCATTCAGTGACTGCAGCTGCTCCAGGTGATCAAACATACTGTACGTGTCTGTTGTTGCTTACGTGATTTTGCTCAAGTCAGGAGCACGCTTGCCTCTGCGCCTCTAAAGTTGTGCTTCTCTCATGCACACATGGCTTTAACGGGCAAGCAGTTGATGGAATAGTATGAGCCAGATCCCTCACACCCAGCAGTATGAGCGATATTATGGACGAGCTAAATCAGTACTGACAGGTGGTGGACGTCGACAATATGTCAAGAGAAGGGTTTAAGGGTTCCATGTCAGGTGATTAAGGTTGAATAGAGATGGTGCTATAGTGGAGGGGAGGGAGAGGTGAGATGTCACACCAGGAATACATCCCAAAAAAAAAAAAAAACCATGTCGCCGTGCAGACTTTACTGTCATATTTATTTTGTTTCAGTCCAATTTTTTTCAGAAGTAAGGGAAATACTCCCACTAGTATGTTGACTGCAGTCAGCAGTTACGTGTCAAAGAGCGTTGTAAAGCTTTTGTGTTCAACCTTTTTTACAAGGATTAGCTGAGCATTTTATCTACCTTTGGCTGGCCGTTTGTAATTTATTTTGCAAATCCTTGTTACTGGGACTCTCAGGGAGAGGATTTTTTATTTTTTCAAAGCGCTGCTAATAAAGGATTGCTCCCCCTTTTTTTTTCGAGCTGCCACTTGTTTCAACAGCCTCTGTGGGAGGGTGTGCTTTTAGCAGTGTTATGCACTCTCTCCCATCAGGTTACCGGCAGTGTAAAAAAAAGAAGAAAACTGGATTTTTTTTTTGTTTATGTCTGCTTTGTGCTCAAACAGTTTTCCTACTACCTCTTCCAACCACGGGATTCTGTCAAATAAAAATGGATGAGGAGCTGGTTGCATATGAGCACACATTAGTGTAACAGTTGGGTTTTTTTCTTCTTTTTTTTTGGCTGCACTGACTAAATACTGACTACTGAGAGACTGAAGAAAAGGGCACACAAGTGTCTTAACAGCACTGCTCGGTTGCATTGATGTTTTAATTACTTGACTCATGAATGCTAATTATATCACTGCTCACCTAATGCCTGAGATGCCAATAGCAGCATCAGTTGATTTTTCCTCAGTCCATTTCTATTCAGCAGACTCCACCTCAGAAAAAGCCTGAGAGATAAGTTTCATGTCAGGATGCTAAATATCCGATCTGACTTTTCCACTTGTCTAGTTTCCTCTCGCACGATCTCAGATCTGTTTACATTTGGAGTTTGATGCAGACACAGCATCATTACTCACAAAGCTGACAAGGTATTGTAGGGTATGTGTTGCTTTTTTAATGATGCCAAACCCTTCATGGTAGAGTTAGCTGAGAGAGATGATCAATTATCATCTTGCCTTCAAACTAATTAAAGGCCTCATCTCTCGGCTCATCGCTCTACTCAGCACTAAACTAACTTCTCTCAAGGACGCCGAAAAGTGACGGGCTTCGCTCGAAAAATGTGTAAACAAAAGCTGTTGCGCGAAGCTGACTGATGGGCTGCGGCGTCCCTGTGAAGCAGCGCCTGCAATCATCAGTATCTGTTTGTGCACCTGGGAAACTGCTGTTTGGCTCCTTTCAAGGCCCAGAGTCCTTTTGACTCAGTGATACTGCAAGCCAGCTTTTCTATCTATCTATAGGAGCACGCTGTTGGATATGACTCAAAGACAGTTGTTGTACAGCCCACAGAGGCATCTGGATCCACTGATTTTTGCCTCTGTTGATTTTATTTTCCTCCTCCTTTCAGTGATCTGGCTCAGCACATGAATTAACTTACATGAATTGTGACCTCCAAGAATATAATTTCCTTTATTTACTGTGAAGTGGTGTTCAGTAGATAATCTGCAGATTGTGGTTAAAGTGGATGGAAATTAAGCCATACAAGTGAAACTGGAACAGGTCAGGGTGCAGCTTGTGCCCCCATGATGGGATGGATAAAGCCCCCTTTTATGATAACTTCTGAACTGACTTCTTGGAGCAAAGTAAAGGGAAGTGCTGCTGAATTTGTGTGCAGGTCCAGGTACTATGAATGTAAATATAATTTTTTAAAATAGGGTTCGGATGAGGGATGTGTAAGTAACCTTTTTAAATCCCATCCACATTTCTTTGAAATAGAGTTAGGAGAGCTCTCTGTCACAGCTGTTTTTACTGTTTTACTCTATCATGATTATAAAAATAGTGATCATCTTTTAATTCTGTGTAGTTTCCTGTTTTCCTAGATCAGCTCTGCAGCTTTTTTTGCCCTTCATCATACTTTTGGGTCTGTTTGTATTTTGTAATGACCAGCCTTAACTTGAAATGACACACTCTCATACCACCAACTGCATCATCCTACGACTTGCATTCTTCTCTGGGTATGTCAGGCTACCATGACTTCCCGGTGTAGATCGCAGTGCCCTCGGCACTGCATGGCTTGAATGGCTAAACCCAGTTTTATTTCCCACCACCCCCTGATATCTCCCCCCTTAGCTTTTTGCCCTGTTACTCCACTCGTAGGTCGACTTTTATAAATCCATCCCACCGGCCGCTCGCACTCTCATCTCTGCCAGTGATGGGAGAAATGTCAGCAGAAATGTCAATATCACCTGGGTCTATGAGAGTGCTTTTCTTTGGGGAGCCAGAAAATGGATGAGAACATCAGAGTCCATCATGTTTTATTATAGGAGCCCTTTTTTGTTGCAGTCCCCTACCTCTTTGTATCGAACAGACTGATAAGAGGCCTCGCTACATGTTGCTGGTTGTGACCTGATTGTTCCAATGTTTTACAAACCTAATTAATTTGATGAACTTTTTCAGGAAATGGTCATAACTGTGAGTATTTAGAGAGGCAAGATGGGTAAGTGATTGCTCCGAACAATGTGTAGGAGCTGTTAATAGAGATGTGGTTGTTTTTGAGAAATTTTACACCGCAGTGACAGATGTATGCGCAGGTTGAAATCAATCAACAGATTGGTGTGAAAGCTGTTCTGTCCTTATCTTGTCTCTGTCAGCTGTTGTTTGTCATCATCGGCATTGGGCTTTATTGTGAATTACATCTTTAAGTTGCGACGTAATTAATATAAATAGTGTAAATTAGTTCAGTCAGCGTGTGTTGCTATGACTACTCTGGCTCGAGGGATGACTCTGAGATGTTTTTATTTTCAGCTGCGGCAAGCGTTCAGGGACGTGTCGAAGAACAATAAGCATTTCCTGAACCGTTTGCAGGCATGCAAAATATTTTTCTCACAATCATCACGATCAGTTTTCATTCCAAGCATGTTTCATATTCAGATTGTTTCCTGCGTGTCGTCAATGACAAAAGACAGTCGCAATGCATTCCTGACCTGAACAGGAATCCTGGAAGGGCAATTTAAAAGGAAGGAAGAAGCACAAAGCCTAACCTCACACCCGTTTGGAGCACAGCAGGAGTATGAAGTCACGCTGGAGTGGAGGATGCGCTGGAAGCCGCCGTGTAATAGTTGTTTAGCTGAGCTCAGAGAGCTTCGGCTTTTCGTCAATATATCATTTTGGTGAATCCACAAATCCTATTACATTAACATCGGCGCTGTAATTCGGTATAAATTAGTGTAATAACAAACCAAGGCTACATTTTATATTTGACTATCCACCGCATGTGCAAGAAAGTTATAGGTCTTGGGAAACTGTGGCCTTTAGCCATTGTTTGCTTATTTTATTTGCTCCCTCCATCTGGGAGCTGTCTTTCCAGTTTAAAGAGTCCCGATGGAGTCTGCCTGAGTTAGTGTTGCCCGATTTGCTTTTTTTCTAACTTTGCGCCGGAACATCGGTCACATGATTCCACGAGGTCACAATTAGCCTGCAGACTGCCGCTGCAGCTCGTGCCGCTGGGGAGTTTCAGACACATGGCTCTGTTTTGTTTAATGACAGTGTGTGTAGCTGAGTGTGGAAGGAGGTTTGCCTGCCATCTGAAGTTGTGCTGTTTTTTCCTTTTTGGGTGCTATTTTGTGCTAAGTCATTTACTCTAAGCCTGACTTAAGAAAAGCTTTATGCATTTTAGTTTTAGCTAAGCAGTTATGTTGCGTCAACATGGAGGATGATGCAGACGTCAGTCAGATGAACTGATTTGTCTCTTTATCTTCTCCACAAATGCAGGCAAATGTTTTGTGTGACTCTGCCGGAGGCAGTCAGACAGAGCTGCGCTGTGATCTGAGTGTCCACTAGGAAGCCGAACACCTCTGTTGCCTCTTGTTGGGACTCCTGAGATGAAAGAGAAATGATCCCAGTAATAAGATTATGGGAAAAGGCAGAGAATGACTATCTGGAGTTTTTTGGTGCAGAGGAAGGAATGACTCGGTTGCTCCGGGATTAAGGAAGTGTTCCCTTCCTGACAGGAAGTGTTTACAACTTGGTTTCATTCCCTTTTTAACTTGACGAGTCTGTGCTTGCCTCAGTGTGTAGGCTGGATATTCTGGCTGCTGCTTGCTTACTAAAATGTAACCGAGGTTAACAGTCCTGGCAGTTTGGACTTGAGCAATCTGGATGTCGGAAATGGTGACAAATGGCAATGGCACATGGCCCTTTCACTCTCTCCAAAGGCTCGTTGTGGGAACAGACAGGTTATCGTCTCCCAGCTTGATACACTTTTAGTCGCATTGCTGTTCTGCTCATAGAGGTGGGAAGCCACGTAGCAATGGCAGCGGTGTGGAGCTCCATCCACCACTCACTCTATTGTAAGCATGGACAACTTGTTGAGATGATGGCGCATCCGTACCACAGAGGTTATCTCAGGCCACAGAGCTCCCAACCTCAATCAACACGTCCTCACATAACATCTGAAAACCTCTGGCTTTGTTTACAGACAGACCACAACTTGTTTTTCTCCCTGCCTTGTGAATAACACTGTCGGAATCAAAGATCCTCTCCCGGCGGATCTCACCACATCATCTCGTGAAGCCCTACTTTCCTAATTGTGTCAGTTTTTATCTGACAGAAGCCACAATAAACAAGTGTGTTGCTTGCGGTTATACATTGTTCTAGAGGCGTCAAATGGGAGTGAATGACAGTTTCGCTGTATATGTGGGCGTACTTGCGTGTGCAGCAGGTCTTTTCAGCCGACAACCATATCCACAAATTAAACAGCAAATATAGTGTTCTATAAAAATTCAAGCCAAAGTGTCGAGGGGGGTATTGGCACAGTGCTGTGCAGGGGATTATCATATGCTATAAAATTCCAACATCCCACCGTGGTGGCACCTGAATCATTGTCGACTCCCGGGCTGCACCACTTACTGTATGTAGCAGAAACACTGCCAATAAATCTATCACACAGGCATGGGGACAGAGAAGGGAAATTGGATTTTGCCAAGCGTGTCGTCAAGTACTTAATCTCGAATATCTGTCGCATATTAAGAGCACCTTCATAGGTTGCGGCCCACAGGCTCCCTTTCTCTCTCCACTGGAGGTCTTAAGTGACTTTGTGGATTGTGTTTCAATGAGGGAGGTCCTTCGGGACAAGTTGAGGTGCTTTTTTTTTTTTTGTGCCTCGCCGCCTTGGGTGCCAACAAAAGATGCATTCATTCACCAGGAGACACGAGCAAGCAAAATAGAAATTTACTGAAGAGCGGGGCTACATGTTAAGCTGTTCCAAAGTGTGAAAGCCAAAGTATTGCAGTGTATTTTTCTGTGGAGTGGCAGAGGAGGGAATAAAGGTGTGTGTATCCGTTTGCAACCAGCGTGGATATTTTGCACATTTTATTACAAAACTGTGTTTATAATCTTATGACCTTATTCAAAAGACACAAAAGGTTTTTCTTTTATAATCTTTTTCCATACTTGTTTCTCTTCTACCCAGAATTCAAAGCTGTTAATTGGTGTTGAGCTATTACTGAAAAAAGCTCCTGCTTCAAATGAAATCTAATTTTGTTTTTTTTGCAAAGGCATAAACATACAACACCTTGATAAAGTAGTGAGTTATTATTTTGCTTTGAGACCAGCCAAACTCAGTACAAGAAAGGCTTTGCTACAAGTTATATATTTAGTTTTACCCTGAAGACAGGCCAGATACATGATATGCAGGAGGGCTGTCTCTGTATGGATTTTGAATTTATGCAACTTACTTTCACGCATATCTGTTTTGCATTGTGACATATTGTGTTTTTATTTATATTTGTGTATAAAAGTCTGTGAGCAAGCTAACAGTAAACAGAAATAAGTTTCACAAAAGCTTCAAAATACCCTGTAATCCTACTTCCAGTGGTGATAGGGCGAAATGCTGTTTGCATGTGCTTTCTAACTATCTTGTGCATTGCTGGTTTTTGCTCCTGCTGAGTTTTGGTGCACTGAGTTGTTGTCACTGTTGCTGCATCTGGAAGCATTCCTATGCTGGCAGTGATTAACGGCAGCTCCAACGGCAGCTTCACCCTGGTGGCATGCGAGTGCTGGCCCATTCAGCCACGAGTGCAGGGATCAGAAGAAGCAACTTTTATGTGGTCAAAAACCTTAAAGGGACATGGCCATGCAGTAAATGAGGTGACACACAGCGCAGATGTCTCAGAGTGAGGCGAGCAAAGCTGGCGATGTTGCACATTGATGTGTGAAGCGAAATGATCCATCTGTTTTGGACTATTTCTGATGAAGTCCTTTTTATCACGTTGTTAGCTCGCAGTGTTTGCTTGCATGTTTACTGATGCTGACTCGCTGTTCTTTAGTGATTCTCCAATTAGACTAAAAAGAAAAGCAAATGAATGCACCTGGAAATTATTAGGATTTTTTTGTTTATCTCTAGTAAAGTGCTCTTCGTTGGTCCGTGGACTGCAGTGGCTTGTGACTGATTGCAAAGCTACGCCTTCGGAGCAAATATATTAATTTGATTAGGTACCTCTTCAGACTCCTAAGTAGGCCTTTAAGGGAGGAACATCACTCCTCAAAGCTCCCACAGAGGCAGAATGCTCTAGTGGCAACTGTGTTTCTCTGGAAACGTTTCAATAAAGTTTCATTAATGTCAGGACGGTACGGAGGGAAGTGCACTCCGGCTCTGTCTCTCCTTAAGAGGCAAAGCCAGTTTTCCATCAGCCTAATCCTTGTGGGAGATGTAGAAGCCACCTGAAGTCCTCACAAGGGGCCTTCAATGAATTATAACCAGATTTGTGCAAGCTTTGTAAAAACATGAAAGTATCTTACTGCTAGAAACTGTATTATGTCAACAGAGAAGCTGTGACGGTTTTTTTCTTCTTAAATAAAGTGCCTTCAGGGAGTGTTTCTTGCCAGTATGTTCTCTGTAGAAAATGGCAAAGTTATGTTGGGATGACTGCACACACAGTATTCATCCTGTCTTCACAGACAAAGAGAACTAAGAGGATCTATCAGTAGAAGCACTTCAATGAGGAGCAGCTTTCTGCTTGTGGCTTTACATGAAGATTGGACCTTTTCCTTTTCTCCCTACACAACAGGAGTAAACATACGTTATACATGTCAGTCTGTTCGCCAACAATCTGCTTTAAAAAAAAGGAAAAAAGAAAAAAAGCTGAAAAAATAGCTTCTGCTCATCTTTTGTCCTTTCTCCCCTCCCTACCTATCTGCTCTGCTGTGACTGTCTTTCTTCACAATAGAGGCATGTTTTCTTTTTTGTCACACTAAAGAACAAAGAGCGATGGCAACCCAAAAAAAAAAAGCCTTTTGAAATGCCGTAATGCAATTGAGCCGCTAAGCGCTGAGTCGTATTAGGTTATCAGTGGCTGAAATCCCTTGTGGCGTGAGACATAAATCACACACGTCAGTCCTTTTTTCTCGTTTTTTCTTTCCCTCCTCCCTCTTTCTACAGCCTGCTGAGTCTTCTGGCAGTCTCAGAAGGGCTTCAGCTTTGGGCAGCGTGCAACACACATTATATTTCCTTTGCCATAGTTCGGACTTTTTTATTCAGCAGAAGTGATTCATCAATTTCTTTTAAGTTGCTTATTAATGTTTATCTGGTTTTAATTTGTTTTTTTTCCTGGTGAAATCATCTGAGTGCCCTTGATCGTGTTTGCTTTTGCTCGATTGCTGTTAAGTGACAACACTCTAGCATCAGGAGCCTGTTTTCTACTTAATACCACCAGAAACCCATCTTTGTGCTCAAATTGCATCTTACAGTATGTAATTTCTGAGCATTTGAATCTTTTGTCCTTCATTTTCTGATGAGCCAGCTGAATCCATTATGCATTAAGAGTGCAGGAGGGCCAACCGCAGCCCATATTTTCTCACTTCTAATGGAAGACCTGGGCAAAATCAAAGCGTAATCCTAGAAGCTCTAGTGTCATCGAACATTGTGCCAAAGTGGCAGGAGCCTACTAAAGTCTCCCTCCTTTGCTAATGTCCTCCCTCTGTTCCCCCCTGATTTGACGTGGCCTCATCGCCTGAGAGCCACAGTGCATTTCAAGGAGTCTTGTCTCCTTTCATGAGCTGCTAGAGCTGAGGCAGGTATGAGATGTGGCCTGGCCCGGATCTGAACTGCGGAGTCAAAGTAATTGGATGAATTTTCTCTCTATGCTGCAGACCAGTGAAGGACCCAGATACCACAGGGACATGGCCCGAGAGCCCATCAGGTGGCTTTGGGAGATTCATATGGACACACGTTGGAGCTCAGCAAAGGCCTGATATATGGAGGCACTGCAGTTCTGATGGGGAATTTTACTTTCATGACAAGTGTGGCTTGGCTGCAGTCCTGACACACCCTGGCATACCACGAGGCAGATGGTGTGTCCCCAGGCACCGCCACCGCCGCTTTCCAGCGCCCCTCTCCTTCTCCCAACCCCATACTCCTCCTGCTGTCAGGTAGTCATTAGTGCAGTGGGACAGGAAGGGCACATTGGAACAATTTAACAATATTAACCACCTCCTCCTTCCTAAAGCTCTGCCACAGGAGCTGGAAGATGGCATCGGAAAAAGTCGATTATCATTGTTAATGGTTCAAATTAAGATCTGTGTAGGTTGCACAAGTGGCGACAAACATATCTCACACAGTCCCTCTTGGATGTACCTCCTAAAGGAAATAAAAGGTTATTCATCTTTATTATTAGCAAATCCAGATGTTGTAAATCTCACCCACCTCGTAACGCAGAAATGAAAGTGAAATGGCAGGAGACAGATTCCAACAGCATCCTTTTTAGTTTCATTTTTGTTCAACAGCGGAAGACTGGAAATATGGTTGTCACCAACTTAAGATTGCAGTTGATGGGAAAAGATTTGAAAAAAAAAAAAAAAGTCAAATTGCTGACTAAAATAAGAACATGAGCCAGGTGCTGAAAAATGCTTTTTCTGCCAGGCTCTCAGCTAAATACACCCCCATGCCTGTAAAATGTAAATTGTTAAGACATGTCCTTGTAGCTTTTTAATTAAAAAAAAAAAAAACAGACCAAGGGGCTAGAAATACGATGACTGCTTTGCAAACAGTTGCAGTTGCATTCCTTCAGTCAGACCAACGGAACTCATGATTGCAGCCTAAAAGGAGAATATTATAAAGTTGGATTTTATTAAATGTTTTTCTAAAACGCTGCCTCAGCATCTCTGGAAGTGCAAACTGTGACTGATTGCTGATACACGTTTTACTCCCAGCAACTTTCTACTCTTTGGTTCAGCCTGATCCGGCTGTTGAGGAGTATTAAAGGACACATCTGTCCAAAGTGATTTAACTTCTGCTTTAAATAAACATTTACCACTTTCATTAATAGCTTGTATATTCAGAATGTAAACATCAACCCAAACTACATGCAGGGTAAAATGCTGTATCTGAGTGTAAAAAAGATGTATTAGTTTCTAATCAGCAATTGGCATTTATTCCTTTTGTCCAACACAATCAGAGGTGTTCATTGCAGAGGCCTTGATTTCTCCGACATTATGTCAACAGGAAAAGCAAAAGGATGATGTCATGCATTTGGAGTGTCTCACTTAACCCATTTTGTTATTGCCATTATTTCCTGAAGCATGTCCAAACATCCTTTGCTCCTTGATGGAGGGGCAGTAAGGGTATGTTCAAGGAGTCAGCTCTGCTTACCCATCACTGTGATCTGAATCTGCCGAGGTATCCTTGGGCAAAGCACATGGTGGGCCTCATGAAGCGCCTGGAAGTGGTGAACTTTACCCATGTGTTAAAATCTCAAGCAAGACAGGGGTTTTCAGTGGGTGCAAGATTTAAGGCATCATCCTATTTACATTTTGATGTAAGTAAGGGTTACTTATTCTTAGGTTTGGATTGTGTTCACAGAGACTGTATATGAGCTGGCTTTGACATTGGGTGTGATTATGTTTAGTTGGGTTTAAGGTGCAAGTTGGTGGTGACAGTGTGGCGGGGAGCCATAGTTTGGGTCATTTGGGCTGCAAAAGATGTTCTGTGCCAGAATGACTGAATTTTGATCAAGCTTGAGAGTAAAATAAGTATATTTTGTTGAACGTGAAAACGTACCAGAAAAAAAAAATGTTTGTATTGGATTTTTCTCTCTGCTTGAATTCACAGAGGCAAAACACTCTAGGAACCTATAATTATACTGAAAAAAAGAAGAAGTTATTTTACCTCAAACAGATGGAGAAGGAATACTAGAGAAAGCAGATTTAATACAGGGCCGCTGCTATCCGCACATTCATGGTACCAACTTCCTCTGTTATTATTGCTTAATCCATGTGTAGTAAGGATGATCTGCAGGAATATACCTGCCAGGACTACTTTGTCACTAAGCGGCTTACAAATTATCCCCAGTGAACTTTTTGGCATTTAACACTTAAAGGTGTGTTACTTTAGAAATTCATTCAATGACATCTAGCATAAAAATGCTAGAACTTTCCGACTTAGTGGTGTTTATGTGTGCTTTACTTGCTTCCCCGAGGCTTGGCAGGTGGACTTGCCTGTGTGTGTGTGTGTGTGTGTGTGTGTGTGTGTGTGTGTGTGTGTGTGTGTGTGTGTGTGTGTGTGTGTCTGTTGGTGGGGGTGTTTGTGTGTGTG
>JAVQJG010267150.1:0-14520 GCA_036024015.1 Craterocephalus amniculus
TGTATTTGAAGTAGAGGCATTCTATTTGTTAGTTTACCCCACCACCCCCCACACACACACATTTTCACATCCCCCAAATGCGAAAAAAAAACTTTAAAATGAATCATGAACTCATTTTAGAATTAGGAGTAATCAAAAGTGATCAAATATTTACTTTTTGCAAGTGTTTATATACTCCTTTTTGACTTTAGTGAAATCTTCAATGGTTAACTACTTTCTGCTTTCTATTTTTGGTGGTGTGGCTTAAATGTATTTGAACTTTTTTTTTCTTGGGTTTTTTTGTGAAAAGGGTCAAATCATGCATTTGCTATTTTTGTTTTCAATAGCTGATACAGGAAAATACAGTTTTTAATAAAAGGACCTGCCTTTTGTTTTTGTCCCCGATTTGTAAGACTACAAGATACAAGTCCTGTCTTTTATTTTTTATTATTTTTTCCCCCCTCCTTGCCTTTCTCACAGATGCTACACTTAATCTCTGAATTAATAGGTTTTTTTTCTTAGCATTTTTCAGCTGTGTAACTTTGAACATCATTTTGGTGTGGCATAGATGTGAGGGACTGGATTGTTTTTGGGGTTTTTTTGTTTTTTTTTTACTGAAAATTATGTGACTTAAGCATGATATTCCCAGCACACCCCTTCTCTCACTTATTTCAACCATGCTTGTGCTCCACCACCACCCCCCCTTCACGCAGCTCCACTTGTCAAATGCCTCTGAATAATAAAAAAATAATTTAAAAACTGTTCCTGTTTTCTCAATTGTTTTCTGAAGATGCAAGAACTCTATTTTAATGAATTCATCTATAGCTTTTTTTAATAGCGGGTTGCAGTGACAGCATTTAACAGTAGATGGGTACAGTTAAGCTAACTGGCATATTGTGGCCCACTTGATCATTTAGTTAAATACACAGCCAACTTATAGGTGCTTTAACTTTAGAAAACTAGTTCAGTAGATAATGGTTTAAGTTATAAGCTATATCTTTTACAGTTTTGACACAATTGCTTTGGAAAAATCTGAAAATCACCCAAAGTCTTCTCCGATGTGGGATCATTCACTCTAAAAATGATTCTGAAAATCTCTCAAACAAGGATGTCTCACATCCAGAGTTTTCTTTGCACATGCAGTACCAACCAAAAGTCTGCTTTTTCCCCCTACTGACATCCATTCCTCTCAAACCTGAAAATAAGTTCTGCTCATTCTAGGATGAAAATAATTACATCCCTATGTTTCTCCAACCTTTCTGCCAGTCACAGTTCAAGAATTAGTTTGTGAACAGTGCTTGGTTGTTTCGCGATTATTTCAGCTCTCCCTCATCTGTGAGCTCTGACTCTATGTCGACTGTCATGGGATGTTCCTTGTTGTAGCAGTGGTCATGAGCAGACCAGGGACAGTTGTGTAAGATTGGAATCATGCACAGATTTCTCCAGATACGTACCATTTTTAGTGACATCACATCGTTTGTTGCGTGGCAAAAAGCTAGCTGGGACCTGCTTCTTCTACTGAGTGACCAGTGGCGTGCACTGAGAATACAGGGGGCTGTTTCTCAGTGAAAAATAAGGGCACCTTCTGTGGCATTAGGGACTTCCAGTTGCCTTATCTAGCATCATTCAGAACTTTTTCTAAAACCTGAATGTAGCTTCGTAATCCTGTTTGTGCTACTTTTAAAGAATATATATTTTGTTTTCACAAAATCTATATTTTTAATACATTTTTGTTACAAAAATGAGGTAGGGCTGTTATTTAACATTTTAATCAATACATTAAATCAACAGCTGAACACAGAGCCAGTTAACAAATGAAATAGCCATGAAATAAAAACCAAAGTCTGAACATTGCAACACTTTAGATAAAGATTATTTAATTTCATTTTACAACTTCTTCATTTTACATCTGATTCTCCAATATATAAATGCAGCCAGATGTGTATTTTGGGGTGTTAATTTCTTTCGAAAGAGTGCTAAGAGAAGTTGAGAATTCATAACTTGGGAAATCTGAGAGTTAAATATGAAAGTGTGACATTTACATTTTCAAACCACTTGATCAAAGAACTGCATAAAATCTGACTATTTCCACTTTCTTTGAATGTTTTGATTTACAGCAGATGAGAAAAATTCTTGAAGAATTGAGAAAAAGGAACAATGTTGATGTGAAATTTACAAAAGCAGTGGAATGCAAAGCAACCCTAGTCAATTAGCTTGGTTAAAGGGATATTGTGAAGCCAATTCAGAGATTTTACTCTAATTTCATTAGCAGCAACCTTGTGAAAGGTTGCTGCTAAGACCAGTGGCAGATCAAAGACCAGTGGCAGATCAAAACAATTTTACACGGGTTGGCTAATAGGGGACAAGTCTGCATTGGAATTTATACAGAGAAATACAGAGGTCAGTTTATCACAGGCTTGTGAACAAATTCAATAAAAAGACAAATCAGAGTTGGGATGGTTAGTTGACAACATTTATTAAACATTATGACAGATTTCCACAAAATTCTTTAAAATCATTTGAGATCTGGAGTTTCAAATGAGTCTTAATTCACGCAGCATGCATGTCACCAGAATTAGACATTTGTTAAAGATTTTATAGTAATCAGCATAAGGAACAGACTCCAAAACCCTCCTCGAAACTAAGTAGAATGAAACTCTTCCTTAAACAAAAAACAATCATGATTCAAACCCAGCTGATCTCACAACATCGTCATCCGATGATGGCATCAAAATGAGTTCACAGTCGTGCATTTCACAACACCTTTAATAGATCATCTTATGCATCATGTATTGCACTAGCATATGATTTTTGCTGAAGCAAAGACTATTAAACAACAAAATTGCGACTCAAAGAAGATATTAGTACAATTTAAAGGTATACTGTGAAACATTTGGCCACTAGGGGGAGCTGAGCCTGTAACTTCCCACAAGCCACACAGCATTGCCGTAAAATGAAAGTTTCCATCCTGTCGTGGAATCGTTTGCAGACTATTTTACCAGCTAATAGTGAAGTAATTTGCATTCAAGAATTTTTCAAAAGATTTTTTACTCCTGAAAGATTGGGCCCCACAAGAGGAGGTATGTGACTGAGTGCTTCTAGGTATATATGATTCATTTATCTCCTGGTTGTTACGGAAACGTCAGCATTAGCCTGCCCTGTAACTTATGGGACATTACAATGCATGAACCATAAAACTAAACCAAGCCATTCAATTGTTCTGTTCTCCCACTTTGATATTTACACAAATGATAGAAAATGCATTTATTGCATTAGGGAGTCATGTTAGCTTTGATCTGTAGCCAATTAGCTTCAACTAGATGTATTTAGACTACTATAGTAAAGACTACTGCAACATTCTGCAGCTCATGCCGGAAGATGTGAAAATTAAATCGATACCAGTCACCTGATTCCATGATCGCTGGATCTGTTACCACAAAGATACAATGTTTGGTTTCTGAAGAGGGCAGCCGCTTTGGAGCGCTAACACTCAAACGATGTATGTTGACCACAGAAATCCTCCATCATTACTCACATTAGGCTAATGTTTGGACCTGAAGTTACACAGTATCTCTTCAATATATATTTGATATAAAGACCTGCTAGTGTGCTGAGTTAACGATATAGCTTTTGCTCTCATTTGCATATGATAACCAGGATTTTTTAAAAATAACTTTTAAGGTAAAGAAGGGAGCAACAGCACTTTGAAACTACAGGGGGCGTCTATCAGTCAGCAGATGACGACTCTCCTCGCTGGAGGGGAAGAGGGCCTCCCTCAAACGAACCATGTGACCTGCAGCCCCAGCATGGGAGCAGGCATCCTCCACCAGGGACCTTCGGATGGGGCGGTAGACCTTGTGACGCCTGGAATGGATAAAGATACATAATATTAAAAATCTGAGAAAAGTTAGCATGGAGGTGATTAAATGACAAAATGGGCATGCTCATAGGATTTTCCCATGAAAACGCAATATAAAGGTGTTTCAGGTGTATTGTTATTCTGTTTTTATAGTTATAGGATGGACTACATGAATTCTTATGTATGGGAAGTTCACTCACCTATAGACCAGGTAAGCAATGAATGCAAAGATGGCCACCAGCACAGCGCTTGAAGTCAGAATTACTCCAGTAGTGTTAGGAGTCTTTGGGACTAACATGTACAAAAAAGATCAGTTAGAGCAGTGCTTCTCAACCTTCTTTGGGCTAGTGCCCCTCTATCTACCCAAACAAGGCACAATTAGAACCACAAAGAATTCACAAAATTTTCATGAAGTCTGTCTTACTTTTTCTGATTTGTGGTCAAAACTTACATGCCAGATGAATATAAGTAGAAATGTCAACTTTCTTAACTTGTTTTAGTTGGAAATGGCAAACAAAGGTCCAAGTTATTTATTTATAAGGAAGAAAAGTGTTTTAGGCCATGTTTCTAAAATATGCTACCTTTGGGTTCACTTCCTTCTGGAGCATTGCTGTTTCTAGGCAATTCATGAACTAGCCCTTGTTTCTCCTCACACTGATTTATCAATAAAACACCCTCTTTTAAGAATGATGCTTCCAGCGCCCCCTGACAGCCACTGAACGCCCCCTTGGGGGCTGTACCATCCTGTTGAGAAGCACTGAGTTAGTGGAACAACAGGAACAAAACATTTGATATCACTCTTCTCGCTTCTGCAAAGCTGATAGTCAAGCATAAAAGGATTATGATGAGGGTTTATTTCAAGGACATGACTTTGTTTTAGAACTCTGGCAATTAGGTAGCATGTGCTTTCATTGCTTTGCATTGGTATGCGTTTGTTTTTGTTGCTTACCTGGCAGATCCTGGGACTTGTTGATGGTGACGGTGGTGCTGGCGAGCGCCATGCTGCTGGAGTTCTCCAGGGTAATGTTCACACAGTAGGTGCCAGGCTCCAGAAACCTGCGCCTCAGATGGACTTCACACTCTGATGATGGCGGCACATCATCACACATGATATTGTGCACATGAGTGCAGCTGGGGTCCGACACAATGGTGCAAGCTGAAGTTGGAATACTGATGATGAGGAATGGAAAGATAAAGGGTCAATTGTACTGATTAAATCTCTTTAAAGATGATATTTAATATAACTCCAGTAGTGATTTTCTTTAAAAAAAATTCCACATCAGTCTTGTCCAGTTTAAGGGTAAGATATTAATCCAGTTATGAGTTACATGTATTTTAAATCCAATCTACTGCTTATGACATGAAAAAAGAAGTGTAATCTCAGCTGCAGTTTTAAAGATAAAATTGTTTAGATTTAAAAAAAATACAACTTCAAAATTTTATGATTTGAGGAAGAAAACCAATGATTCAATGCACACCTGCCCAGACATTTCACCCGGAAGCTGACATCAGTGTTTGTCACCCTGGCAGCTGACACATCCACAATGCGACTGCTTGGCCGGAGGCTGTTCAGAGGATGCTTTGGTTCTGTGGAGAACAGGTTTATATGGTTGGATTTACACTTACAATAACCATCTCCTAATATTAAAATGACTTAAAAAGTAAACAACCCCCCATTTGCCTCAGATTAATAGGAAGGAACTGTTTTAGCACAAAAATGAGCTAAAATAGGCTACATTGTTTGTAACTGTCACCTGCATAGATTATTGCACTAGGTTGCAGGGATTAGTTATAAACTTAATTTCTTATGACAAAACTTCACGTAGAAGTAAGATTGAAAAGTCAAAGGTTAGGGTTAAAATACATTTGTTTTTTACCATCTTGCCTGGTACATGCAGTTACGCTTGTAACCACTAGAAGTAGTTTGAACCTCAGAGGCCTACTGTATTTGCATTTAAAGGAGCTATACCCAATATTAAGTCAGGCTATTTTAGTTAGCGAAAGCGGCTAGTTTTTAGCTTTGGCGTGACCCTCGTTCTCAGCCAATGGGGTTAACTTTCATAATCCTAGGGAAACGCTCTTACTATCTGATCGGAATCCGCAAGTTCCGCAGGTTAACTCAATTCGTAGAGAAAGAGCGTCACGCTAAAGCTAAAACCTAGCAGCTTTCACAAACTAAAATGGCCTGATTTAATACCTGGTAGAGCGCCTTTAACTCATGCAATTGTCACATGATCAATGGCAAATTGGAGTTTGTGTAAAATGTTTGACAATATATTTATTTCTAGTCTAATTGAATGATTAATAGAAAATGAAAAAAAAAGAAATCGCACATGATAGCAATTTATTTGATAAGGTTTTCTGATTTTATTGAAATGATGTTGTTCTTGTAAATATTTCATTGATATATCTGAATTGGTGAAAACCTTAATGCAGAGATATAGGAATAATTTAGATTTTAATTTGTCATTTGAATCTGTTGTTTTACTCCAATCTCACAGATCTACAGTTTTTGATAAGTATGCTCCACAAGGAACCCATGAAATCAAGTGCGGTGTTCCCCAAGGATCATTTTCAGGCCCAATTCTTTTTATATGTAGATGATGCCACTTAGGGATGTCAGGTGACCTGGCACTGATTTTCACAGCTATAGTGAATATGACGACACATCGCTTTACACTGCTGGGTCTCCTGATAACCCAAAGCCAGTGACCATACTGTATTTACAATATCAATAATGGAGAACAGAGAATTTCCCACAACTTAAATCTGACAAAACAAATAACTCTTCCCCAAAAGAGTATTTTTTTAAAACTCTCATTACCTAAGAATTCAGTGGCCCTTGTGCTAATGAGGACCAGAGCATGTATGTACCATTTTTTGTATGAAAAGCACTTCATAAATAAAATTTGATTTGACTTGGTACAAATATTTTTTAACTGGTATGTATAAATATACAATCAGCGACGATGAGGCTTCGTCACAGATTGATCAAGTGTATAAATGTAATTAGTAATTTTTTTAATATGTTTAAAACCCCTGTCATTCTACTCTGTCAGTGGAACTGATATTTTTTGAGGGCAGAAATCTTTTAAATGCAACTTTATATCCAGTATCTGTAAAAAAGGACATTGCAACCTCCCACATACCAACGATGGTGATGTTGCCATTGAAAGTGCCGTAGGAGTATCGGAAACAACCGTTGCTGTTGATACGTCTACTGCGGAGTAGCGGTAGGATGGTGGGATTGGACTCAGTAGCAACAGTGGGAGGGAGGGGCTCTGTTGAGGGGAAACCAGTAGTCATGGAAGCGGCAGCTGTGGATGGAATGGGTGGCGCTGAAATAGCAAGCAATTTACAGGGGGTGAACTCAATATTTTCACTTAGTCATGGACATCCTTTTAATATTTTATTCAGATATGCATCAAAACACACAAAGTAGGCTGTGGAGCCATACCTGCTGTTGTCTTCATCTTGGTTGTTATAGCATGAGTAACAGGTGGTGGTGTGGGAGCCTCTAGAGGAGAAAACACAGATGTGACCATCATAAGTGTGTGACTACTGTAGGTGTTCATTTGTTATTTCATGATGATTTATGTAAGAGTTGTTCTTTCCTCCGAAGTGATGTAGAGCCCTGTAGTCAGTAGATGAATATTCTCTAACACATCATACAGAAACCTCTTTTTGACGTGTTTTTCTGTTTCTTCTTTCACATGACTGATAACAGAAAAAGTCAGTGACATCAAGATATTTTCCGAAATTCTTTCATTCTGTTTTTAAAATAAACCATCTGCCCAGACCTGCATTTAGTCTTAATACTGCTTAATACTTAAGTCTTAATTTGCCGTTTTAAATATTGCAGAAAGAGAAAGAAAAAAATAAACACAATAGAAATGAAAAATACTGATGAGACATTAACAGAATAATTGCTCATCTGAACCTGAACCTGTTGAATTGTTGACAATTTCTGCGTTCTATCAACCAAAATTTCTCATTTCAATTTGATGAGAAAAATACAGATATCCAAAGGAGTGATGAGTAACTATGACAAAGTCAAACTGGTAACTTTAATGAAGTACTAGCAATATTATTTTTGAGGCTCTACAAAGGTAAACAAAGGTAAACATATAATAAACTTGCAAACACTTATCAGTATCCACTGAATTGATTTAATATTAATTGTGATTTACACCCCGACTGCACACAGTGGTGACGTTGTCATGACTCTTGGGCTGAAATGTATGACCCATAATTCAGGTAAATTTGAACGTTCTTTAAATCTGAACAAAATGAAAACTGAAAGACCGTCAAATCAAGCAAACAGATATTTTATACTCAACAGAACTTATGTCTAGCTTAAAAACCAGCATCTCTGATGGTATGTGGATGCATAAGTGCATACGTTACGGGCAGCTTGCATGTTTTCAGAGGAACTTTATATGCTGAAAAGTATCTCTCTTTCAGGAAAAGCCTTCTGTTTTTTAGCAAGACAACAATAAACACATACTGTAGCTATCTCAACAGCATGGCTTCACAGGATAAGAGGCCAGAGGCAGAACTTGCCCGCCTCCACTCCATACCGTTCACCTTTAGAGAACATAGCCATTCTTGGTGGATAGAGATTTCTATATAGCTGCTAATTTCTATCCAGCAAGATTGAGACTGAATTTGGACACCAAAACTCCAGTCCTAACCTTGATGCCCAGATGTCTTCAAACTGTTCTTAAAAACAGAAGAGGTGCTGCACCATGACAAACATGACCCTTGCCAACTATTTTGAAAACTGTAGCAAGCTTCACATTTGACATGAGGTTATTTTGTGCATAAAGTTGTAAAATTTCTCCGACATCTTTCAAGTTCTGTGGTGAAGAAAATATTGGCTCATGTGATTTAGTTTCCATTTTGTTCAGATTAAAAGAACAGCTCAACTTTTCTGGAATTCGGGTTACGTATAGATTGGACCAATATCTCAAGCTCCAAAAAAAAGCAGTATGTGCAAAGCAGTGCAAACCTCCTAAAAGGCTTTTAGGTGTGACATATCAACGTGAGTGCTGTAACTTTGTGTCTGTCTCAGTGCAGTACCTGTGTGAGGAGGAGGCACTGTGGGACGTTTAGGAGTTGGTGTGGCAGAAGAGGGCGGACACTCGACAGGAAACGCTGCCTCCACCACCAACTTTACACTCATGGTCCCCAGCGTGCTGTAGCTATGCGTGGTCACCTCACGGTGTGTTACCAGCTGGTTGCCGTCTCTGAAGTCCCAGATATAGTCAATGGCAGCAGCAGTTTTCAGATAACCACTGGGGTCATGGAGCTGGACCTTGAAGACCACATCTTCACCGCGGAAGAAAACATTCCCAGACTGGTTGCCCGCAGACTTCTGGGAGATGTCGACTGCCAGTGGGATCTTATCTGAGAGGGTGAGAATGTGTGGGGGGATAGATGAATTATTAATGAGCTAAGTTTTTACTCCAGTTTGTTTGGATGACTGATGAAAAATTAAATCAAATAAATCAATCAAATTTGTCTCCACCTGTGACAAAGAAGACGGCATTGTCGGTGGTGAGGGGGCTATACTTTCTGCGCTCACGTTTCCTGTAGACCATGACCTCAATCACCTCTGCTCCCAGAGGGATGCTGGTGGTGTTGATGGTAATGCTAGAAGAGGAACCATCACATGTCTCATAGTACTGACCTGGAATAAACAAAGGAGACACAGTGTGGAATGTTGTAGTTTCTTTTCTCTTACTTTTGTGCGTATCTGTATACTTACCCATTGTATGCCACACATAGACATAACTCTTCCGTCTCCAGTCATTACTCTGAGGGAAGGGCTTCCCATCAGGGAATACGTTGCATCTTGTCTTATCTAGGCACTTTCCAAAGCCGTAGTCATCCAGCCAGGATGTCCAGTTATAGACATTACCTGAGCGAACCTGTCCATTGGCTGTTCAAAAGAAGAAGAAGAAAATGATGTTATCAAAAATAATTATTTACCATTTGTTAGATACATGTAATGTACTGATGATAAGACTTGTTGTCTTAACCTTGACCATTAACTATTTTTGTCTCTTTCAAGATAAAATTTTTTCTTTTTGGTGCCAAAATATATTGTTATAACTCTGGATTAAACACGTTGATATTTCCTAAAACAGTTGGAATGCAATTGCCAGGTGAAGCATTATGAAAGCTATTGTTTTTGCAAGATCATTGATGTGAAAACACCAATGTTTAATTAAAGTCAATTATTTTTGGAAGTGTGATGTGACTTTCACAGCCTGGCCTAGCTTCCTGCAGCACCTGAGGCCTCCAGCTCCGTACCGTCCTCACAGTGCTCATCCCAGATAAGGTCCCCGTTGGCATCCTCCTTCTGGCACGGAGGATACTCCAACTTGGCGGTAAAGGAGATGCATGAACCGTTGAGAGCTGGACTGTCACTGTTCAGACGGACTTTGGGTTTACCTGCAGGAAAAGAGGACGTTCCAGGTTGAAAGATATGTGCATATTTCAGAGGGAAAAAAAAAGAAATTCCTCTCACCTCTGTGACGCATTAGCTCTCCTTGCTTTGGGTTTAGTGGAGGGTAGAGGTAATCATCCCATGGGTTTGTGTCAGGCTCCCAGCCAGGGATTGGTGGGATTGGAAAGGGAAACTTCCTTCCTACTGAGTGCTTGTGGGGGAACATATCGCCATATGCTAAAGGAAGATTAAAAATCAAAAGAAAGGGGTTAGGAACTGTATTTCATTAATCTTGTTAAACAAATTAGGCTGTTTGAGTGGGCTCTTTTCTGTATGAGAAAGTTCTTTTTTCTATTCATTTTCTATGAACAAACAAAAATTCATATTCAGCTCCCAACATTGCAGGAGAAAATTAAGAAAAATCCAATTTGAATCCCCATTGAGGGAGGTCCATCGGAGCTTGAGAGTGGGCATCAGCTTAAACAAAACCCTTATCTTGTTTGGAATACATACTAAATGCAGTGGCCCACGTTTCAGTTTGCTGTGGACATTTTAGCCCTCAAATTAGTTATACAAAGAGGGGACAAAAGAGAGAAAAGTGATCAATTAGAGTATTCGTTTGAATTCGTTTTTTAAGTGTCTTTGAATTTATGCACAATTATCATGTGAATATAATTAGTCCGATCCTGTTAACTGATGAGAATTCTGTAAAATGCAATGGTTCCTTCGTTTTCGTTTCCAAACCCTTCCGAAAATCAGACTTGGTGACACATTTTCAATTGTCAAATACTGAGGACATATGAAAACAACAAATTAATACAATTAGATCACGGGACAGACAACCCAGAGGCTACATCTGTTGGATCCTGAGTGAAAAAGCGCAACATGTGTGCGGGAAAATAATCTGAAGGTGCCAGAAAGAGGACACTTAAAATTAAATACGAAGAATCCTGCCTTTCGCCTCTCGCTAACAAACAAACAAACAAGCAAACAAACAAAACAAAAAACAATAATGATTTTTATGAAAGACCTCGTTAATTCCTTTTGGAAACGTCGGCGACATAATCTGAATATTGTGATAAATTAGAAAAGGGTTACTTGAGCCCCAATTATAGACTTGGAGATCTGTTTTTAGAGATTGTGTAGATCCGTTTCACTCAGTCGCCTTAATTAGGCTCATGAGACTCTGACTAGATGAGGACAGATCAGGTATTACAGAAAACTGTGCGATAAATAGCCAGCCAAAGCCCATTTCCTACAAGTTAATAGCAAATACAATTTAAAACATCCTCTAAAATCTCCCATCGGAATTTTTACTGTTCAAGCGCAAAGTATAGCACCACTTACTTCTGCGTCCATCGGCTTGATAAATAAAGCTGGCGCATGCAAAGAGAAGAACACACCGCAAGACCTCCATGTCCCCTGTCCGGCTGTCAGTATCTCAGAAAAGGAAAAGGACACGTTAAAACTCGCACAAAAAAGTATACGCGAGTGCTGACAGCGTCTTGTGCCACCCTCTCCTCGTCCAGCAGCTTCTTGACCCTGCTCGTCGTGATGTCCTCTAATTTAATATGACCCCGCTCAGCACACGGACATGTGATGTTTCCTAACGAGACGCATCTCATCACTCATTAGACACATGGACGCAGGAAACTCATGAGAGAACAAGTCAGGCACCCATGCCCATTTTCCTCTTTTTTTATTTCTGATTTCCCACCTATAAATAAATAAAGAATCATTATTGCTTGTTGGAAAGAATTCATATTTACAACTAAATATTATTTCTGCTGCTGTAGGCGTTGAAAATGCGGCTATGTATTATCATTAGTTTATTGTCAATATTAGACCTTTTTGATAATATTTCTAAAGTTTTTAAAGAAATCAGCTATAAAATGTTGATGTTCTTTACACATTTATTTTTACATATATAAACCAATCTAATCTATATTTTTGTAACTGAAACAAACATATTAATCAATGTTTAGTAGAGAGATGTTTCTCCCTCCTCCCATTGTTGCATTATTTCATTCTTTCAGGTTTTACGCGTTATTGACAGTTTCACGGAGGTCTTATAACCCATCATGACAGCTAGCCATATTAGTTAATAGTTTGATACTTCTGTGGTGTAGGTGGTGTCAACAATCAAAGAGGCCCCCACTACCAAAAATAAAAAATAAAAAAGCAGAAGGAAGGCGTGTGATGCCCAACAGTTGTCTGCACCCTCCGACATGTGATTATTATTGTATCAGATCCCCTGCTGTCACAAGGACGTGAGTTAGCAGCAACAATGGGCTCAGAAAGTTCAAAACTAAAATCAAATGTCGGACTTCCGCGGTGTAACACATTGAGAAAACTCTTAACAAAAGACGAAGAAACAGAAGATCTCCGATGTAGATAAATTGAATTTTAAACAATTATGTGTTTTCTGACTTAATCCACAAAGAAAGGAGTGAGAGATATTTGTTATTCTGAAGCGGATATGATCTAAAGTAATTTCTCTGTTATTCTAAATGATATTGTATAAAACTGTTGTTATTAATTATTCATTAACGACTCGACAAACCTAACTCTCTATAGGCTAATGATGAGTCACCTTAACGACGACGATGGTTTGACTGGGGCGAGAATGTAAAAAAGGGTGCGTGCATGGACGTTTAATAAAATTCATTTTTAAAGTCTGTTGAAAATGATCAAACATCAGACCTTGTTCACATTTCAATATTTTTCAAAAGAACAGCAGACACGTCAGAAAACATTTTCCAATGTGGTCGTGTTTTTATAATAATTTCAACAACCATGACACCGACTGGTCATGATAATAAGCGTGACATAAAAGATGAAAATTGAGATTGCGTGTCCCCCTATGTCCCCCACTAATTTACATTCACTGATGAAGGTCCAAAACCTCAACCTCTCAGAGAGAGAGAGAGAGACAGAGAGAGAGAGAGAGAGAGAGAGAGAGAGGATGCTTTCAGCACAGGCCCATCACGGACTCCTCCAGGACCGCTCCTGGTGAACAGCAGTACCATATCTTTCCAGTAGAGGGCGGTACAACTCTGCAATTCCTGACACCTTAAGATTCTGTCCCAGTAATACCTCTACAGTTGTATTGTTTTACCACAGCCTGATTCAATTTGTCACATCGCACATCTGTCCATGATCAGTGGAGCACAGACATGCAGAATAAAGCTGGTTGGAGAAATGCAAGTTTACAGTGCTTTGAAACATCCAGGCCTAGACCAACTAACACCTTAAGATACCTGCTGAAAATACGTCTTTTTTTCTCTCTTTCTTTCTTTCTTTCTCTTTCTTTCTTTCTGTCTTTCTTTCTTTCTTTCCTTCTGGAAGATCATAAAACCTGATCTGAAACCAGAAGGGAAATTTGTCGGACCAATCTTCACCATAACATCAACATAATTGGCAGAACTGAACTTTTATACACTTCATACATTTCAGTATACATTTCAGTGTCTGATGTTCAAATGTGATATTGCATAATTGTTGTCATTGTGAAGTCAGTATGTCGGGTCTCTCATACGTATGTATTCCTAAACTTAAATGACTTTCTGTTTTGCAGGTTGTCAGGATTCATGCTGCCCTCCCCCATAGTTAGCAGTGGATCCATATTGGCTTTGTGGTTTACCACAGACTTTGCTGTGAGCGCACAGGGCTTCAAAGCTGTATATGAAGGTAAGAAGACATGTTAATGATGATGTTTGAATGCTGAATAGGATAAACAAACTGTTTATATGGCAAAAGTCCTGAAAAATTTGACCTGTGCCGGTGATGATGTGGGGAATTTCATGATATGAAAACATAATATGAATGTAAATTAAATTAGAAAAAGAACAGAACAGTATTTTTCTTACAACTGAAGGCCTGCAGGAGGGTTTGGTGGGTAGGTTCCTGGTTTGAATTTTGGCTAAGGCCGTACTGTGTGGTTTGAAGGTTTTCTCAGGGTTCGCCGACTTCCTCCCACATTCCTAAAACACACACTGCATAGAGTGTGTGTAAGTGGTTTTTTGTCTCTATGTATCCTCTCTGCAATGGACTTTGTCTGATCCCGGGTGTTGGCTTTCACCTACAGTAATAGCTCCTGGAATAGGCTCCAGCCTTACAGCATTGCATTGGAATAAGTGGGCATTTCCTCTAGGATGAGGTATGTGAAGACCAGGGATTACAACTCCAGACCACTATCTTGCAAGTTTTTGAAGTTTCTCAGTTTTAA
>JAVQJG010267164.1:0-27575 GCA_036024015.1 Craterocephalus amniculus
CCCCCCCCCCCCCCCCCCCCCCCTCCCTCAACCAAGGATTCAAAGAGAAGAAATCTTGGACAAGATGCAAAAAGAGTTACCCATTGCAGACGTGGAGGATATACGGAATACAGCTCGCCCATGCTTGCTCAGTGGCTCACAAAAGCTCTGAAACAACCAGGAGGTGAGGTCATCATCCTGCCAGCGAGACTGTCACATCACCTGGACAGCAGCCGCTGGGCCAATCAGAGCTGGAAGACTCGCCCCAGCTGCTCCCCTCCTGTCTCATTTTGGAAAAAGCATTATCATCTTTCTCCACGTTCTTATTCGTTCCTGTAGATGTCATGGTGTTTAAGACTTCTGTCCTGTGGTGTCACCAATGGTTATTTATTGCATATGTGTTGGACATTTGTAACAATGCATAGTTCTTCAACCATCCACAACTCCCGGGTTCTTCATAAGTCTCTCTCTCTCTCTTTAGCTGGCGCAAAAGGAAATGGGGAAACAAGGAGTGTTAACTTTTTTCAAGCTGCTTTTCTATTCTGTGTGTAACTAGTAGATTCTCGTAGTTCTATAAGTTTATTCCTTCCCCCCCAATTCTTAAAAAAAAAAGAGACACGCTATATCTCAGAGCTGCTACTTGAGTCTGACCCAGATCTTTTCTGAGAACTAGCATGTTGCGCGGAATGCTAACCTAAATGTTTTGTACAAGGGACATACATAAATGTATTTGCACTGTCACAGAGGTTATTTCAGCATGCTTTTTTCAGCTATTTGTGTTGTTGGTATAGAGCCATAATTCAAAAACCACTTTGTCTGTAGGGTTAGCATTACCTGTTTTTTGTATTCTTGGATGGATGGGATTAGGAAAAACATGAAGACACCAAATCAATTTATGTTTTCTTTCTGCTCAACACGGATGAGAAAGGCAGCCATGAAGTCATGTTTTAGTTTGAGTAGTTACAGACAGTGCATGCACATGAATAAAGGTTTGTTAAATATTTGTTATTTTTTAGAAAAACTGAAAAATAACCAAAAAAAAGGACAAAACACACAAAAAAACTAACAAAGTAATTTTTCCAAATGCAAAGGTGTAGACTCCGATTGACAGCTTTAACACTGCAAAGCACCAGGTAACACACACAGTATTAATACAAGAGTTAAACATGAAAACACCAAAAACAGCCAAAGACTGACACCAAGGACCAAAATCCTGAAAAAGGGGATTGTCTGCTCATGTTGGATATTTATTTCTCCAGTTTCCATCCCCCACTGTCAAGAAAAAAAGTCAAAAAACGTAATTTATTTCAATGTTTTATGGAAATCTGAAGCACTCATCTTGCTTTGTGAAATGAGAAGGTGATAAAGAAACATAACGGCCATTTACAGCAGTGATACAATTTCACTGGAGCAATAATAATGAATGAAACTTCTGTTACCATTTTGTCAAAGAAGAGTTTGAAATACTTTATTGAACATCTGAGCATTTTCTCATTCCACAAACGTCAGACGAAGTGTCCATTTCAGCTTTAAGCTTTTTTCTTTTAATCCAACAAGGGGGAATGTGAGATTGAGTCTTCAACTTAACATCCTCTGAAGTCCCTTTTCTTTTCATTCAAATGAAATTATGGGATAAAAAAAAATGTTGTAGCTTTGATGTAAACCTTGTGTGTAAATCAAACAAACCTCTTATTTGCAGAAAGAGCACTTACCCTGACACACACACAATCACACACAGGCTCCTCATCCCCAAACACCTTGGTGCTACACAGAAAAGCGTGTTACAAAAAATTCTGACCTCAAGGAACAGGTGGAGGCCTGGAAATGTTTGGGGGCTCCACCTAGCCTTCATCATCTCTCCCCGCATGTCTGAATAAGATACACACTTGCATTCTTGACTTTAAAGGGTTAAACAATCCAAAAAGGTGTCTAACACCCTAGTAACAACTTCTCAGAAGCTGTGAAGAGACGGCCAAGCTGTCTCAACACTTGTGTATTTAGAAGTATATGACAAATAAACTATGTGTTCATTATTATCAGGGCAAAATCTGGGTTTTAAGGAAGACAAGGCAAACAGTATCAGTCAATGGCTCTTTTAGAAACTCCCCCCCCCCCCTTTTTCCCTCCTCTATGTGTGTTTTGCTACAAATTCCTCAGTGGCAAACAAGTCTCATTCTACCTCTTACAGCACGAGAAGAGCATCAGTCGCGGTACTGATACTGGTCTAGTCGAAACCAAATGGGCACAAGAGAACAGGAAAATGATAAAAACCCAAAGTCGAAGCTCATACAGCTGCAAAACCATATCACTACTTGGTAACAATGCAGACCTCATGAATAAATGAAACATAAATGAACAGAAATTAGAAAAAAAAAACAAAAACTTTTATGTTCCTTTATGCCTGTGGCGTTTCATGAGTGTGAATTGTTTAAACAGATCTTTAAAAAAAGTGCTAATTAAAAGTGTTTTCAATTCCTACTTCAGTGATACAAGCTATACAAATCGTTCTTTTTTCTCCCCTTTTTTCTCCTCTGTTGTGAACACATGCTGATGTGCTTGTTGACCTGTCAGCTGGGGAAGATGCAAATGAGAAAGCTTGTAAAAAAAAAAGAGAAAAAAAATAAAGATCAAGGCAATGAATTTAGGCATGCCTGTTTTTGACAATAGGGGGAATGTTATTTAAACTTCCTACTTATTGGGAACCGTTGGGGGAATCGTAGGGGCCAACAGTGAACAGCATAGCATTAATCATGGGGAATGAGTTGAACTTCAGGGGTGGGCGGGATTTTCTGTTCTCTTGAGAAAAATTTATTGTGGAAAAAAGAAGCTCAAATAATTTGAAGTTGTTGTGCAATACTTAATTGAGACGAGAAAACCACAGGTTAGTAGTAGGCTGACAGTAAGTGGTCTTTACATCGCTTAGGGTCAGTGTCCTCTAGAGAGCTTTCCAGTCTACTATGTCAGAGCTGTGGTTTCTTGTTGACCTTTCTTTTTGTTTTTCTTAATTTTGCTTTTTTCTCTTTTTTGGGGCTGTAAACTATGGTCTGTTAGTCTGTGAAACTTTGCAGTATAATTCTGGTATTGTTGTTCTCTTTATGGTGTAATAAATATGTTAATTCTTGCCCAGAGATTTGAGACTTGTGTCCCTTGATTATATAACACATCAGCAACGCTAATAATAAGCATCAGCACAGCAAAGCTCCACTGATTCCTTTACAAAGTTTAAGTTGCATGAAATAAGAATATCATGGACAGATATGTGAAATGCAAGATGGAATTAAGCTGATGGAGCACCACTTTGAAAACGTACCTGTAATAGAAACTCAACATGAACACTTTTATTTTCCTATATAATTAATTAATGGTGTTAATCAAAGTGGCACCAGAAATATTCACATCATGCTATTAATGAAAATTCAGGGTTGGGTAAAATATTACAAAGCAACCCTGGGTACACATATTATATCTCTCTGTGCTACACTTTATACAGTATCAGCCAAACAGAATTCATTAAACAAGGTTTATTTTGCATGCTGGTATTTTTTTTTCTTTATGTAATAATTATTTTCTATTTTATTATTTTATTATTTTATTTGCTATTTTTAGAAAGTAAACTGAAACCCTATTCACATTTTGTGCTCTCAGTGTTTTCAGATCAATATTGTTTTCACTTCCGAGTGTACTATAAAATGGTAAATCATATGATTTGTGAGTTAAATGTGAAACGAAACCATCACCTTTAGTAAAACATTTAAGTTTTTAATGCCAAATCTATCATACTTTATACTTACCTGCAGTTTCTATGATTTCTGCACCATTTACATGATTAAGATATTCCTTTAAATCCTTTTGTATATAATTTTATTTGTGTCTTCTGGCCCCCAGTGACTTTATTGATATGCCAGAGTGAACTTGAAGGAGTCCATTTCGCCTCAATGATTCTGTAAATGATAATTTATAAAACAAATAAAGTATAGATTTTGCTCAAAGGTCAACCTGCAAGTTCAAATAACCAAATATATGTTTTGCCATATTATTTTTCATTTTCTGTTTTTCATATTTCAGGTTCTAAGAGGTTAAAATAACAAAGCTGTTGACGAGCTCTCATTATATGACCAGTTTCTTCGTTTTTCCAGCCTGATGGCTAATATTCCTGTTTCCATAGTCAGACCTGACTGTTATTTTAAAAAGTGGTACTTGTCATCTGGTGCAGTGCCTGTAGTGTATGATTTTTTTTTGTAATGGTTCAACCCTCTCAGTTCAAATTAACCAGGTGCACCCTGGTCACTTTACTATGTTGTTTAGATAGACTACCAGCAATCACTGGAGTTCATAAATAACCACGACGTCTGCAGTCCTTTCCATTCAAAGCATCTGTGTGAAAAAGCTTTAGAGCGGTGTGCCCATTAAAACCATTCAAGTATTGTCCTTTTAACCCTCTGGACGGTGTAGATGGGTGCTTTTTGGCCTAAGCAGTGGCTCTCTGGCTGCAGGGAGGGGGGCCTTCTTCTGGGTGGTTACTTGTGGTCCCTGTGGTGGGCTGGTGGGATGTTGTGCTCCATGATAGCCCCTGGTTGCCTAGGCCTTGGTTGCCTCACCTTCCAATCCCTGGGGACACAGTCATATTTAACAACACACACACTTATACAGTCACTGGTCCTGCAGATTTAATAAAAATTATTATTAATAATAATAATAATAATAATAGTAATCCAAAGTAAACTTTAATCCCAACTAGGAAATGTGTTTCCTGCATTTAACCTATCCTAAACAGGCGGAGCAGTGGGCTATGTTACTGCACGCAAGTAGTAAGTTGTTAAGGATGTTAAGGACCTTATTCAGACGCCCAGAATGATTCACCTTTGTTACCAGTCCAGGAACTTGAGCCTGGGTCCTCCAGCTCCAAGCCCAGCTCTCTAAAATACCAGGTCACAACAGCCCTGCTCTTCACCGATAGAGTTGTTATTCATGTGTTTCTCCATTTGTCCTTTTATAGCTGTCCCTGATTGTCAGCTTTCTTTTCTAGCATAGGAGAGTTTTCTGTCAAGTTTATCGATAGCAGCTGGTTGTCTCTGTTTTCATTGTACAGTTGATGCTGTTTGTTTTCCATCTGCTGTATTTCTGTCACCCATTTTTCAGTCCTTCTCTCTTCTCCAGCATAGGTAAATCTGTGACTAAACAATAAGCAAAATAAAGAACAATACTCAAGCATCAAGATCCACAAAGCTTTAGTTCCATGTTAAACCCAAACCTCCCCTTAACTAAACAAATTTGTTCAGCATAACACGCCACCAGACCATCATTCTGCTTGTTCTACGTAATGGTGGACATGAGAAGTAAGTCATCAAATAAGTCAAAAGTTGTGAATTTGTTCACCTGTTCCAAATAACTGCCTGATAAATCTCTTTTGAGATGAAACTTATTCCTTTCCTTGAAACCAGCAGGGATGTTTTACACATTGTGTGTCTCCACAATGTGTAAAACAACACAGCCTGCTGGCTGTGCTAAAGTCATTGGTTGAATGGTAAGCTGTGCTTTTTATTCAGCACTATAACATTGTGCCTACTTACAATATACAGTAAACAATTTAGTTCCCTTTAGTATATAAGCTGCAGAATCTCAGATTAAACATCTGCTGGACCAATGTATTCATCAAAATATCTCCAAACACAGGAATAAGAGCTAAAAAAAAACAAAATTATAGAGTGATACATTCCAACTACTGTAAGTGGTTAAGGCATGAGCTTGTGACGGAACTAGTTATAAGCTGCTCTAACAACACTACAATTAATCCTTTAACCAACCTTTTTGCCTGACAAGATTGTGCTAAGATCTCAAAGAGCTGGAATCAGCAGCTCCCATTCAAAACGAATGACAGTGAAGCCACAAAGCTGCTCATCAGCTCTGGAAGGGCTGCTATTTTTTCATGACCCCATCCCCTATCCTTATCTCTGTGTTAAACCACTTTGGAGTTGATAAAGCTGGGGGGATGAGTTGGACTGCTGTGATATTCCTTCCACATTCTTCTACATAAAGTTCATTGTGACCGGGGCTCTTTCCCGTCTTCTCCCCCCACATCTTCCTCTCGTCTGCCCCTGTCTACTGTCTCTCCCTCGCCCTTATCAAGTCAGGCAGAAGGAGACGGTGACTTGAATTAAGCGCAAGTTGAAGGGGAGCGGTGTGTGTGTGTGTGTGTGTGTGTGTGGGGGGTGTGTGTGGGGTGGGGGGGGGGGTGCTGCTCGGAGCTGATAACAATACAAAATGGATTTTCTCAAACAGAGAAAAACAGCTGTCTCCATTATTTGAATGCTTCACCTTTCCCCGCTTCATTAATTGGCTCTTTGATCACAGGCAGAGGTGCAGAGTGACTGATAAGGAGGAGGTTATTAGTAAAGTAGCCTGGAGGACCAGGAGGCGGCCGTCCGTAGCGGGCTGCAGGAGATGAGATAAAGGCGTGGTAATGCTGGTGTGACTGAGTGCCGGTGAGCGATAGGGCTATGCCGCCTGGCCTTCTCGCTAATGCTGCCTGGTTCAACGGGACAGAGGCTGATATAACCGCTAATGCAGGCCTGTGATTCGGTTTGTGGAGAAAAGAGCATGGGGTTGATTCTAAAATGGCTTTTTTTCTCTCTTAAAGTTGTAGATTTCTCTCTCTTTTTTGCCTCTCTTCATCATTCTAACATGATCAGAGTGTGTGACAGGAAATTCCTTCTGAGGTTGTCCTATTTGCCTGATATCATGGATAAGTCCATGATAGCCTGCAAGAAGTGAAACTATGGACAAGAGAGAATTACATTACCGCATCCCGAAGAGATGGGTGGCAGCTTTGATGTCGCACTAAGCTAAATCAGCTGCATTCAATCTGATAGAATTTTCGCCATAAGCCTATTTATGCATTTTCTCACATTCATGGACAAGTGACAATTTGTCACACTTCTCAGCCGAGGAAAGGAACCTTCAAGAAGTCACTATCTTGTAATCCGGCACACCCTTATAGCCTATACTCTCCCCCCTCCCTCATTTTTAAAGAAAAAAGGCCGAAGGGGACAAGCTGGGTATTTGTGTGCTGTAAAGCAGAAAAGAGGTCAAGTTTTGATATTAAATTACGGAACACAAGGTTATCTAGATCCTGCACATGGTTAGGCTACCCTGGGCCAACCCTGGGTAATCTGCTAATAGCGTTCAAAACCAATGACATTATTAAGGAGCTGGGCCAATGTGTCAGCTCTGGCTGCCTATCTCTGAGGCACACAGCAAAACAGAAGAAGAAAAAAAAGCAAATGAGAAGAGAAGGAAGAAATGAATAAACAGAAGTGGCAGAACAGATAGGATTGAGGCGTGGCTGAATGAGTGCGAGCATATAAAGTCAACAAGTCAAGTCAAGTCAAGAGGTGAAGCATATGAGGCTGAAATGCCTGCGTTTTATCTGTGACATTTATTCAAAAGAAAGACGCCCTGCAAATATCAAAGTTCAGAATGATTTATGAGGCCCTGCAAGCAAATAACTGAACACCTGTGCACTGTGAATTGTGACCCGCAAACCATTTTGATTCCAATGTGGTTCAAGAAAAGACCTGCGCCAGAGCTGCAAACAGAAATAGTCACTCCAACAGAGTGAAATGGACAGAGTCTTTGCAGCTCCGAATAAAAAAATTTCTGACAAGCTTTCAGCTTTCAGCACAAACAGTCTTTAGCTATTCCACTCACCGGTGTAATGGTCTTTAGCTCAGCATGTCGCTTGTGCCGGACTCTCCTCTGGGTTGAGCTCATTGTTCAGGGGAGTCATGAGTGCAGCTGAGTTCTAAAAAACAAGTTCTGGTGGAACATTTTATTAGAAATTGGCTGTAGGCTGCCAGCTGGTTTCAAAGATGGAACCTTGTGACATTCAATACAAATCCAAATCTGTCATGTAATTAAGGAAATTCAGACGAGTATAACCTTATCGCATTATTCTCCTGTCTACAGATATATCATCGACTAAATAAGTATCCTTCATATTGAGAAGGGATGGAATTAAATTAAGTTTTTGAATGCAGCGTCACCCAACAAAGCACTGCATTTTTCTTCCACAAGCAACATGTTATTTTGTACTTTGCCAGCTGTTTAAAATAATGGCTTCTGAAGCACCACTGTGCTCTCCTCATATTCTGCACCCAGATAAATCATCTGTTTAGTCGACACAATAAATATGAACCAATTTTCTAACTATATTGCTTCTCCCAGCATGAAGTAATGTTGTATAATTATTGTCTAATTCACATGTCTTGGTAAACATATTCTTCACTTTAACAAAATGGAGCCTTGTGACATAAACAAGCTTTTTCTCTATGCTTCTCATGTCAGTCTCAGTAAATGAATGAAGAGAGATCTTGAAACAATAGAACTGAGTAAGCCCCATGAAAGATATACTAGTTCTTTCAAATTAAAAGGAGTTCAACCCACACAATTTGATTAAGACCCAGCCCTGGTAAATAAGCTTAATTTACGTTATTATATCATGTGGACCCAACCCAAATATTTCCATGCTGAAGAAGGTATGTTATCTGAGCATTTGGTCTCTCATTCATGTTAATTCAAGTTCTTTTTGTGATTTATTCACTTACAACCAAAAAGCATGAATAGTTTAACAGAATACAGTTCATGTTATTTATATTAAGCATTGCTATATAGTTAATAAAACATGACTTTTTAAATTTTCTTCTTGAATGTGTGTGAAAGTGCGGCAAACTATTGCCTACAGTATTTAGGTTTTAGAAATCTAAAATATGTCTGATCTCAACTCATGTCAGTTTAATTATAAACTATTGTCCCTTTCTGAATTTTGAAAGGCTATATTTAATACAAAAATGTGATCTCTACCGAACTGTAAGTGTGTTAACCCCAGTGGGATGTTTTAACCAAACCAAATAGTGGTGAAAGCTAAAGGAAAGGCAGTCTGTACCACCGGTATTACCTCTGAACTTGGGACTTGTTTTGTTGGTTAATGCCTAAACTTCTAAATGCATGTTTTTGGAGTTTTGTCTGTCAAACGTTACGAAAGATAAAATTGCAGAGCCTTGACTGTAAACAAGTAAATTATTCTATTTTCAGTTGTGACATGCAGAGGCAGCTATCAGTGGTGAGCAGTGACCTCCACAATGCCCAGCAGGTGAGGTAAAGGAAAAGCCCTTTGTGCCCACTAAGGTAAAAAAGTATTCATGTTGGTTTTTTCCTTCTTTTTTCCACTTTTATAACCTTGCAACCTCTTTTCCTCAGCATCATGCATTTCACCATGCAGTCAATATAGTTCAGACAGCCACAGTTTTTCCACACAAATGGAAGTATGCTGTCAGTAGGCATTCATAAACTCACATTCGAATCTCATAGTGCTAACTAGTCATTTTGCAGTAGTCTTGCACAAAATAGATTTCTAGCTTTATCAAAAGTAGCTCAGTAAGTTTTTTTAAATGGGAGATATTGGCTTTGTGCAATACTTTACCAAGGACTCCACTTGAACTTTGCAAGATAAACAAAATAGCTTCAAGAACTGGCCGACCTCCTTTCACCATTTCTGCATTTTCACAGCAACTCAGTTCTTCTGAAGCTTCATATTTGACATCGCCTCCATGGTGTGACCAAGTATAGCACTCCTTTGCATGAGCATTTGTGCAGTTGTGTGTGGGTGGTTGCTTAAGTGCCAAAGTGAACATCTTGCTATGATCTTAAGTCAGGAGGTCTCTTCCCATGCAGGCAGCTACTGAAGAGGACGTGATTGATGTCTAATGAGGGCTGAATGAGGAGCCGAGGCCAAACACGCAGTATACTGCCTGCTGTGGCTTTACCACATGATGAATGGCACGCTGGGATAGAAGAACTCACATGTGTGCAGATATGCGTGCTTGTGTGGTCCAACTGAAAACATTGCTGTAAGTCATTCATACTGATATCGAGCCAAATCACTTCCTGTGGACAGCTTACTGTGATACACAGTGGGGCATCACAGTCCATCAGTCACCTTGAACCCCACTGTCTTCTTACTCATTGACTCCACCCCACATCATTCAGATATGAAGTCTCATCTTAGTCCAGTAACATATGGATGGCTGGGAAATCGGGCTTTGTCGTCCAGGATAATTTGATCAGCTATTAATTGGTCTATATGGAGTTGAATAACCTTGACAGGCTCATTGGGCATCCATGAAAACATATAATAAACATCAGCGCCTCTAGTAAATGTTTATAATGTTTTTTTGATAAGAAAAGAATCAAGAAAGAAGTCAATAGCTACTGCAGTGAAATTAGCAAATAATCAGATTTATCAAAAGGATTTCATAATAAAACTGTTTATACTGACAAAATAAAGATAATAGATTTAGTCTTTTATGCAATGTACGCTCCTTTTAAGTAAAATGCATCATCATCACAAATGTGTGCAGTCTTGACTTAAAAGCACATTTTTGTAGTAAAAGGTTGAATGGAAGCAGAACTTACAGATGACAAATTTATTTTTAGCAAAAATTGTGCACATAAAAGGTGAGGCATAAAGATCTGGAAAGGATTACTACCATCTTCCTGCTGCTGAAAACGCATCACAGTGAGAGATGGTCAGTGAACATCATTATGAAGGAATACATACAGTTTGTATGTGGGGCGTACAAACTAAAAGCTAACCTCCAGCAGTGGAGAACGGTGCAATAAAAATGTCTTATCACTGGAACGCAGCTATTCACTCTGTCATGATATTAGCTTGATTCCAACTGGACAAAAGTTGAGTTTTTCAATGCCCCTCTCACAATAAGTTGAGTGGTGGAGATTTTTCTCATTCGTGAAATCATGCAATGTTTTTTTAGAATATGAAAAAAATTATTCCAGTCAACTATACATTTTCAAGTTGTATCATACCTAACTCTCATTAATGGATCATTCAGAACTTGCCAACAAAGTGTTGCATCAAATTTATTCAAATCAGTGGTATTGGAACAGAAAAATGTGTTTAAAACCTGCTCAATTTTTCCCCTTCATAAGTTTGCCTGCTCTTTTAGAGTTTTTTTCATATCTAGCAATGTTTTTCTTCATGGTCATAAGGAAGGACAATGGATGTCAAAGAAAAGTGTTAAAGCTGCAGGATAAAAGAAAAATACTGGCCTTTTACATGTGAACAAAAAGGAGAAGTAATAAGTACTCAAGAGAAAACTTACATCTTGTTCTTGAACATCCTTACATCACCTAGCCACATAGATTGCCTTGCTTCCGCAGCTGTATGTACCTAGAACATGGCCAAGGAGAGAAATAATGCTACCCATTTCTCT
The DNA here is from genome assembly GCA_036024015.1 of Craterocephalus amniculus. Classification (NCBI taxonomy): domain Eukaryota; kingdom Metazoa; phylum Chordata; class Actinopteri; order Atheriniformes; family Atherinidae; genus Craterocephalus; species Craterocephalus amniculus. The sequence goes on from JAVQJG010267164.1 coordinate 11,268, forward strand.
GAGGGTGTGCATGTGGTATGTGGCTTTATGTTGGCGGTAGATGGAGTTTCAGCGATGCAGAAAAGCAGGGCTTATAGCTGGGTTATAGATAGAGTTAAGAGACGCGGCGTTAGTCTGGTGCTGCTGCATTATCTCTAAATTTAGTCGCAGTTCTTAATCCAAAATGAATGTCATGACATTAGGAGTTTAGTCAAAATTTAACAAGGATGCTGAAGGAGAATGTCAGAGTATGAAAAGGAATCTGTATTCACCTCAAGTCTGAGAGAAGGAGAGTTGAGGTAAACAAAAGTTTGGGTGAGATGTGGTGAATGAAGAATGAACAAGAAACTGCTCATTATGCATTTGTTGATGAAATATATACAGAAACTATACATATATCATTGAATAAACTAAGATGTAGTCACATTTAAGCTCTTAGATTCAACTGTTTAGTTGCTTATAAAATATTTGTCACTGTTAGATAAAGCAAGATGAAAAAATGTATTGCGATCCAGAGGTTTATGAACAACATGTTGGTTTCATGGATTTATTTATACATATTATATAAAATAAAATAAAAAACAAAGTGCAAATAAATTAAACCAAGTTCATGCCAAAAGCTCGGGAGCACTTTTGAAATGTCTATGTATTTGTATGGATGTGTGCGTGTGTTTTGCTTAATAATGATTCAAATAATCAGGGAAAAATTCAGAATCAAGAGAAATCTCAGTAAACAGAGCACAAGTGATACTTAAGTTGGCTTTGATATAGCATCCTATCTGTAAAAGAAAGTACTAAAGCATAATGCAGAAATTACTTTTTCAAATAAAATCTAAATTGATTATCTAATTTCCTAACATTTTGTTAGGCCATCCCCCTTCTCTGATTCTAATCTGAATAGCTGTGTAATTCAAATGCTGAAATGACTAAGAGAGCACTCTGATTAGGTATTTCAAATGATGAATATTTTCCCTTTAATTAAAATTCCTTCATTATTTAAGCCTGTTAAACGGAGTAAACATCCTTTGTTTTGTCTACACTGGTAAAAACTAGTTGTGTTATTTATTCTTAAAACACTGATACTTTCTTGGCTTTTTTAATTTTCCTCCATGTAGGAAGGAAGACATGCATACAGTACATGCAGAGTATTTAGTCAACATGAATATCATTAAGATTATTTTTTCACTTAACATCACAGACACAATTCAGTGTAAGACCTGCTTGTCATACAAAAGTTGCCAAGAGTTTAAAAAAAAACATGAGTGTGTTATTGAAATATTAATATTGGAAAAATTGATTAGGTTGTCTTACCAGGTAATATAAGTTTATTCCAAGTTCCAACATGCATAAATAAATCCATTAAAAAGGGAAAAGTACTGCATGCACTTAACGTCAACATCTTAATTGCAAGCTATTTATTCATGAACAGTTTGTTTGCAAGATCAATTTTTCATCCGAAATGTCACATTGCTCTGAGTTTAGCAATGCAGATAAGCTGAGATACGTTGTTTGAAATATACATGGGAGTTCTTTGCTCTCCCATGGTACATAAATGTGATTGGTTGGAGAGTGAAGGAAGATGGATGAAGATTTTTCATAGCTTTGTTCTCAAGGGACCAAGAGAGGCTTCAACATTTTTCTATATCTGCATGAAATGTCTCACATCAGAAATGGCAGCTCCCATATGGATTTGAATCCAGACACAAGCAGCATACTAATAAACAAACTGAGCACAGGGAGAGACTCTCATAGAACAAACTGGTACAGCAGCAAGAACCTGAATATACTTTCCTGACAATAAGCATGTGTAATTTCAGGAACTGCGTTAAACATATGCACCTTTAATCAAAATGGGTTTGGATAGTTTGAATGTATATTAGGACAAATTACCCAGCTGAGCATTATCTGCTGAAAATACACCGGCTGCAAACAAAAACTTGACACCTGGATTTTACTGAGCAAATAGGTGTAAGCATCCTTTTGGATAATTACTCCATGGGTGATTATCTTTCAGCTGACAACAAGTTATTTAACCCTGATGCAATGAGTAGCGTCACATTTCTTAAACAATCCTGTGGATCAGGCATCAGTCTACTTAAGGATCAAATTACAGGCATGGATCAGGCAGAGAAAATATGTAAGGAGATTGCAGAAACTACTAAAATTAGGTTAAAAACTGTCTGAAGAATTATTAAAAACTGGACGAACTACAGTCGTCAAAGCAAGCAATGTGGTCAGATGTGGTCAGAAAAAGATCCTGAAAGATGGTGACCAGCGATCACTAACAATTGCTCACACTCCACAAAGTATTCATCATATTACCTCATATATGACAGTATATCTGAGATGACTTTACACTTAAACCACATTTTGCCAGCAATTACTACATGCTTTTGGAGCAATATCATCACAATTATCATTCTCCCCTAAATTTTCTTTTAATCTGAGGAAAATATCAAAGAATTAAAGTAGTTTTGTGACATGTTGATGTTATGCATGGAGCATCATCCTACATTACTTTCTACAGTGTATTTTTAGTTCTGTAGGCAGTTAGGGCTCAAAGTAGAGAGCTGTTAGCAATTCAATTCCCAGTTATTTTAGTCCACATATACACAGTGTTCCTGAACTAAACACTAAATACCTCATTGATGCATTCATCACTTCTTCAGTCTCAACAGTAAATAGGCAGGTTACACAGCTACTTTGATGTACTGACATGAGTTATATTCTTGTTTTATTTTCTATATCCAAATGAGAACAGAGCAGAAAGCTTTTTGAGGATTCACTAGAGGATAAATTCATGGATCATTTCATATCTTTATAAAGTACATGTACAACACTTGAAAATAAATATGATTAGATGTTTCCTGCATGTCTTCCCTTTGCTTCCATAAATCCTAGAAGATTGCAATGTTGGTGTCCAACATCTCTTGTAGTAATTAAACACAAGGACATCTGAAACCCATCTTTAAAATAAATCTGACGGGTCAAACAAGTTTTACTCTGCTCTCTCCAACACACACACACACCACAACACACTGCTCTCATAGTTTTATCATCATTTAAGATCAAATCACTGCACCACTTTAACTTTGCTCCAAGTAGTAAAACCTGGACAATGAGGTCAGCTTACCTGGTTCCACTTCCTCTCTGTTACATGGAGATAAAACTCCATCGGCATGAAGCTGCATTAGGTCAAACAGCTGCTGATAGACTGTCATAGAGCTATTTCCTTCAACAGGCTCCTCTCCCTCTCTCCTTCTTTGCTTCGACATCCTGGATTCATTTTTCATTTGCTACTCATTTTTCTCAGTGCCACTTCTCTCCTCTGTAGCATCTTGTATTTATCATCTCATCTGCTGATTCCTTTCCAACTATCATTCTATCAAACTTCATCTTATATTTATCAGTCGAGCGGTCACTGGATTAAATTGCTGAACTCATGTATCCTTCATCCCTTCACTCCACAACAAATGTTTGACCAAGCTGTTCCCAGTTGTATTATTTAGGGCCGCATGTGAGCTGCTATCAGTAACAGCGATGTACGCCTGAAATGATGCATCGGCTCTGTTTAATTATAGAGACGCTGAATAAATATTTACAGATGGCCGATCCATCTTCTTCAGGGCAAGTCTATAAGTTTGATTTATGAACTGTCAGTTAATGCTGAAGAAATGGCTGTCATAATTTCAGTATGGAAGCTGAATACTATAAGCTACATGTATCATAACTGCTCAGGTCTGCATGCAAGCAGCTGCCAGCTGCTGGGAGGAATTTGCTCTCATCTTGGTATAGTTGCTCCTGCACTAACCTATAAGTATTTTCATGTTAGTAGCTTTAAAAGCTGTCAGGCATGGCCAGTTATACCACAGAGTAAGAGGACTTTGCTAAACCAAACTTGATCTGAGTTAGATTCAGGATTGTGCCAACCCATTTAAATCAGGTTTAAACTAAAATCCCATCCATCCATTGTCTATACCTGCTTATCCACAGCAGTCATTTAGTGGTGTATTTAAAAGTCTAACTTAAGATGTCTTTAGAAGTAAAGTATTGCATCTGAAATATCGTTTTAATAATAATACATGTATGAAATAGTTGAGTTCATGAACACAAGTCTGTGCAAAATAATAGTAAAGCAGCTTGGAAGTGCTCCTTTACATTTAAATGTGTGGGCTTAGCAAATCAAAAACCAACATGGCCTTGATCCTACAGACACATATAGCCCTGCATACACAATCACACGTCTCATATGTTAACAGAGCCACATACAGACAAGTGTCCCACTGTGTAGCAAACTGTAGGGAAAGTTTCCATTAGAAGCTTGCCTCACATGCCAAATATGTTTTAAGCAGCTAAACTGGAGACCCATAAACTTGAAAATTCATGCTGATTTAGTCCAGCTCCAGAAGCGGTGAGCGACATTTATGTGAGCTCTGAGGTAGAGAGCGCTGTATATCGCCGTGTTTCGCATGACTTCTACCTCGGCCACTGGGAGAGGAGTACAGTAAAAACACATTAAGCATTTCACTTACAAACTCACTGGAGGGCTGCAACATTTCCTAATGCTCTATTTTTTATCCCACACATCAGTGTCTGTGTAAGTGTCCGTATATAAAGCATGGGCTTGAAGGTGCAGTTGCATGACAAACTGTGTTTTTGTGTGTGTGTGTGTGTGTGTGTGTGTGTGTGTGTGTGTGTGTGTTAGTGTACTTGCTGGTGCGCCAGACCCATCTGCTATCTGGTCGGTCTAGCGATCCTATAGAGGTCACCTGGCCAGCAGATCGCTCACCTGGCTCTGCTAGTCCCTGCCAGCTACTACACCTGGCCTGGCCCGGCACACGGTAAGGAAACAGATTGCATCGAGCAGTGAAAAGTGGTGCAGCATCGCGGTGAGTAATTATGCTTGTTGTATAGAGTTCTAGATATCTAATGAATGAGATTTACTGGAAGAACGTGCATATCTTTTTGTCCGAGACTCAGCAACTCTGCTGCTTTTACATACTTGTGACCACAGGCAAATATAGCTCCAATCATACCGCAGGAAAATATGTCAGCAGCACATTCCATAATGAGGAAAGTTGACTTTTTCTGCATCTGTTCCAACGCTTGGTGCCAGACTGTGCCAACCTATCAATTTAGCATATGATGGCACTTCCTTCCCGCAGGTTGTCCTCTGCTATCAATTACACCTTCCTCTCCTGCAAGAAAGATGATCTTTGTCCCCTATTGTACACACACAAACCAACATGCACACACACACACACGCCGTGGACACAGAGGGACAGCCACCTGCAGAGTGTTTGTCACCTCTTCTGTTGACATCTGCGACCGCATGGCATTGTGGGAGAGACAGCCATCTGTTGTCGGCAAGGCTGGATTAGAAGGGGGCAAGCGGGCGCGATGCATCATGCTGCTCTTTTCTGTTGCTCTGACGTCTGTGAGGAGTTGTGCTGCTATGGTGTTATTGTTCTCTTTTTTTTGCTCCCATTATCGTTCGAATATGCAAAGAAAAAATAGAATTTATATTTTAAATATGATATTGGAATATTAGAAGCAAGTCATTCTTGAGGTCATTACTGCCAAATTTTTGACATGCTGAGCTAAAACACCTGAGCAATATCCTGAAAACAAACTTTTAAACACATCCGAATCACTCTTAAATTGTTCGTTTTTTTATCAGACATGACTCTTTCCTAATTATCTTGACAGCATTGAACCTTCCTCACAAGGAGACGGCACATGAATGGCTGACGGACATGATAGTGACTTCAGTTTCTTTTCAATTATCCAGGCAAGGTTAAGATGCCTACAGTAGCTCTTATTATACAGCAGGTCCTTGTCCTTCTCAGCACAGGTATACCAAACTTTTGCCTCGACACTGAGCATCGTAAAGCAGTTTAGAGTTTGTATATCTTCAGAAAAATAACTTACAGACACAAGTAATTCTTCTACAGTAACTCACTGCAAAGCCACATCATCAGTTAACAAAGGTTTGATATAGTCCAAACTTAGACGAGATTTGACTACTACCATGTGAAACCCATTTGTTTTCTTATATTGTATATTGTAGCTTCAAAAAATAATAATGGAATCCAAAATCAGACCCAACTATAGTACCTTTTGTTCTTTTTTGTCACTAAAAACTTAATCATAAGCATTCATATGCTTGGGCTACAATGACAAGCCAAAACAAAATAGTAGTAACGAGGCTATTTTAAAATGTAAAGAATAGAAAGTACAGATGATGACGTGAAAATGTAAGGACTACAAGCGAGAAGTCAGCTGAACTCATTAAAAACTCATAGATTCCCCAAAGCTATATTAAATAGAGTATCAAAGTATTTGTACTTTGTTACTTGACATGTCTGCTCACAAGCAAAAAGCCATAACAACCATGGCTGTTGAGAAGACGCTTCCTTCATCTTCAGGGACGGCGGTTTTGGGGAAAACTGTATCACAGAGAATTGAATAAAGTCCGACTGAAATAACAGAGACATTAACCCGCATATTCCTGAAGGACATCCGTGCGCACAGGACGTTCACTGGCAGGTTGGCTGGGTTGCAGGTCTGCTCATCCAGCCAGCCTGCACACGGTAAACAGATGTTCTGCAGCGCCACAGGCAGTGTGTGGTCTTGAAAAAACCCCAGACCAGATGCTGCTACCTGGTGTCCCACCCGCCTGCCGCTCAGCTACGGCGGGCATGCTCCAGTGGCCATCATTTGACCTCAAAACTGGGTTTGGAGCTTGTGGGCTGTCAGTCATACGGATGATACAGTAGAACAGAGTGGAACTGAAAGACATCCTGGGGTCGTTTGTCACGGGGTATCTGACAGGCTGAATTCATTTGCCAGACTGTTTTGAAAAATGAATCAAACAGGGAGACTATATAAGGAAGCGTGAGATGACATCAAACCAGAAAAGCATCTCATAGGACCACACTAAGTGAACTATCTGAAGTAACATCAAAAGATATAATGCAGCATCTACATCTCTTTCAGCTTCGGTCCCCCCCCCCAAATAAATAAACAGCTCCTCGCTCACTGACATACAGACTCACAGATTTTTTTTTGCATCCCTCCCTCCACGGTCCCTGTTATTACTAAACCCAAGGAAACTTTCCAAGAGATTCAAAGACACTCAAGATTAAAGATTTATTTGTTCTTTTGAAGCTGCAGCAGCATTTCCATCGTATTTCTACAACAAATGCAGTCTGGTAATGGTGTTTTTTTTTTTGCAGTGTGGTTGGTGGTGACCCAGAACTGCCAGGGAGAGGGAGCTGGCCTGACGGTCGGGCTCTTGTCTCAGAACTCCCCTAATGAGGAATGTTGTGGTAATGGCATCATTTCCTTGAAACCCCAGAGGACAGGCGGCTCACTTGTGTGTTCTTGTAATGTTTTTTTTCGTATAACAGTCATGAACAAAACAGCAAGAACTGACTGTGAGGAAGGTAGGTTATTACCTCCGGATGGCTTTGTTTTGAAGGATCTTTTCATAATCTGGCACACCTCAGGTCTAGATCATTTCTTTTTCTTTTTAATCAGTTTAAAGGGGGCACCTTTGTTTTGTTGTGTTGGTTTTGACATAGAGATTCTACAGCTATTGTCTTGCATATCTGGTGTCTTTGCTCTCTTATTTTCTGTTGATGAGCAATAATGAGTGCAAGGAACCTTTGCCCCCCTTTTTACTAAACCAGAAATGTATGCATTCATTGGTTTTAAGAGCCGGACATATCTCAGAGCCCTTTGAGCTGATGCTTGGATTTCAATTAAGGTCTGATTCCAATAACAGCTCATTGTTCTTGCTGTTATTAACTGCTCTATCTCTTAGATACATCAGGCATATCTCAGTGTGCTGTGCATCGGTGCGTTCATTCCCTTCTGAAGAGGCAGCGGAGAATAACACTGCCCCCTACTGTCCACCATCATTAACAGCCCAACAGAATAGATTTTGCAGCTGTCGGCCAGACAATACCCCAGTACTCTGCCAGTGGCTCGATACCAAGATCTGTCATGAGCAGCAAGGCACTACAACAGACTCCTCTGATTGAAGTGGTGCACACTGGCTATGACACTACTCTCCTATTCACTATCGAATGCCCATTTCTCTCTCCTTTTTCTCTGTCTCTCCAGTCACGTTCCCTTTACTTTTGCAATCAATGCAGCTCATTTTTATAGAACCGCCGCCGTTGACCCGGGAAGAGAAGAGGGGGAATCAGGGTTAGCCTGTGTCAAATCACTCCTCGGAGGTGAAGACCGCAATCAAAGATGTTTGAAAATGACTGAGTCTGCTGCAAAGGACTTGTCACACTTAACGGCGTTTCTCACTAGAATCAGTGGAAAATACTTGTTTAAGCACAATCCCATCAAGCTTAAAATGTAGCTTCATGTGCCGCATGAAGAGCTGCAATTACGTTTAAAAGTGTGGTGCTCCTGCTGTGCAACAACCTTGGATGGACAAAAAAAAATCCTCCACATATTAAGTGATCGTACGAGATTTTGCAATGTGCTGTTTCGTAAAAGCAGACTAAAGAAAAAAACATTTCTGAGAATACATGCAATTTCTGATCATTCAAAAAGAAAACAGGAAACAAATCAATGAAACAAAAGACACAAACAAATGACAATGAAAACACAAGAATAAAAAGAAAAATGTATATTACTGTTAAGTGCTCTGATAAAAGCTGAATTAAATAGATTATTTTTCCCCACAATTCATGCGTTTATTGACCATGTTATGTTTAAAACCTTTTGGCATGATTATGGAAATTGTTTTTTCTGCTTTTGATGGTTTTTCTTTTCTTTTCTTAGTGCAAGTTACTGAAATTTGGTTGCATTTTCCTTTTTCCTTCTTGTGTTGTTCCAGGAATGCGTCTTATGAAATGTGTTTGTGTTGTGCCCATGAGGGCCTAAGCCTCAACACAAAACACACAGTCTTGACGATGATGATACACACAGGAGATTGAATCAAAGAAAACACGATCAAAAGTAGAGATGAGATCTAAAAAAAATACAACAAAGGCTTCCAAACAACAACCTGCTTAGCTTACATACCACTTAGCTTTCCAGCCTATATATGCGGCATGAACTCAATTAGCCATGGGAACCTTTGAAGACACCTTAAGTAAATGCTCCAGCTGACAAGACAGACTAAATACCCCCTAAAAAACGATACAAGACTGCAGAAAGCACTTCAACAAAGGAAGAATATAATGAACCCAACGTGCCGTCTCAATATATCATCCTGAGTGAATTTGCCAACCCCGCTCTCTACCTCCAAGCATGGTAAATGAGAATTTATGTACCCAATACTTTATCATTCTTTACTTTTTTCCCCCCATGAGGTAGCCATGCCATGCGAGACAGATATTTTCACCAAAGGCAATATCCCCTCACAGTAATTATATCAGAGAGGGAGAATGGCTCATTAACATATGTTGGGCATGTCAGGAATTTACAAGCGCCTTTTGGAGATGGCTCTCGTCAGCATGCTGCTCCCATCCGTATGGTGCTTCCTTTGAGGATGCAACCTCCTCATTTCCATATACGTCAGTCATGCTGTATGTGGTTTTAAGAAATATTTTGTAAAAAAAAAAAAAAAAGAGTAGAGCTCTCGAATCTCAAGAGACTGTTGATATGGAAGAAGTGTTTGCACACGTGTCGGGATGTGACTTTGTATTTATTGAAACAACAAAATGAAAACAACATTACTGTGATGTGTGCGATTAATGCAGACTTGGTGAATGACAGTGTTAACTTCTCTGCAGTGTATCAAAGAGACGCATCCATGCGTGAATACATGCAGAAAGCTCAACACCAGGCACCAGGCCGACTACCAGGCAGGTCCTTAGGCTGCTGAGCTGGTGCTGCCACTGCTGCTGCTCAACTGCTGGAGGACCCAACATCTGCTGCCTGCAAGAAGGGACATACTGTTGCCCTTTCACCAATTAGTATGATGCCAGTAGAATGGAATGACCCATTTATTTGTCATCTCATATACACTCGGTATATCTACATAATTACAAAATAACTGCTGTATTTTGGTATATCATGAAGTCTGACTTTTACAGGGATACCGAATATACAAATTAGTTTTTTTTATTCCTTTCCTTACAAGATATTTTTTCCTTGTTGTTTTTTTTTTGTTTTTTTCAAAAAAAAGCAAGTGAGTTGAAGTGCATCCTGTGAGTAAATGTTCCGGGAGACTCATATTTGCTGAGATTTCAGCTCATGCTCCACAATTCCCACCCTAAGCTTTGACCTGGAAGTAATGGAAGTAACTAGTACAATGAAAGAAGTAGCAAAATGCAGTAAAAACAGAGAATAAACATAAAAGATGCTGAAATCTCATTTATAAACAGCATAATCAAGCAGTATATAAATATATAAAAAGTTGCAAAGAACAAAAAGGTGAAAATAGAATTGCTCGTCAAATTGTTTTATTCATTTCAGTCTGTGATGTAACAGACTGACAGTGATAAAAAGACCAAATACTAGCAAGCCATAAAGGGACATTCTGCCACTTGTCATAGTGGAGATGGCTGCACTTTGATCAAAGCAACGTTTCCCCTCCTGTGACTGTATACTGGGACAGAGTAAGCAGTCTAATTAAATGGTTTGTTGATACTGAATGATGAAAGAAAAATGCAGAATTGCCATCATAAGATTGTAGTGTTATCTCAGTTACTATCATGTTTAATTGATGGAAAATGTACCTGGTTTTCATGAGTAATAATTGTCGTGTTGCTTTTGAAAAGGAGACTATGCTAAATCACTAGTGATGTTAAGAGGTATTAATTACCTGTGATACGTGATCATTTGTAAACAAAAAAAAAAAACATTTGAATGTGATGGCCAGCAGGTGCCAGTGTGATCACAGATATTTGAGCATTGTTATTGACCTTTTGTTGACGTGATGGACAAGCATATTGACCTCTCTCTCGAAAATCACCACAGCAAGACAGAAACTCATCTAGCATGCAAGCTGCAGCATTAATCAATGCATGACTTCAAGTTTTAAACTTGATTAAAATGATTTTTGAAGTACAACTTAATGTATAATTTGTCCAGTTTATTTTCAGGGTCACCATGTTCACCTGCAACACATTTTTTCCAAGTAAAATAAGAATTTACCTTCTATTTATAAATATGACAAGCAAACTGTTTATTACTTTTTTATTTTTGTTGCAAAGTCAAATATTTCTACATCAAGGAGTGTGAGTGAGCCCTAAGATGCCATTCAGTGCTGCCTGGTGTGTCCCTGTAGTTCTGACAGAGTTTCATCAGTTCATTGTGACAAACTGCTGTGCTGTTCAGTTCAATAACAATGGTTGGGTTAACCATATCTTCTGGAACTGAGATGATTAAAAAAAAATTCTATCTTGGATCAAATACGTGCTAACTTAAATAACTTTACCTTTGCATCTCTCTTATATAAATGAAAAAAATAAATCATTTAAAAATGATATTTTTCTATTGACTGAATTAAAAGGGACCTCATATGAAAGGAGCAGATATGAGAGGTAGATGGAGAGAAAAGTCATTTTATCCAGTCTTTCGCCCCAGAAAATGTCACTCCAGTGACTGAGGACACAACATCCATTTCCATCTCCATCCACTCTATCTATCTCTCTCTTTCTTTCTCATTCATTGTCATTGCCTTTTCCCTTTAAGTGCACTTTCGCCCACACCACTTGGAAATTGATTGAAACAAAATGTCACAATTATGCCCTGTAGCTCGCTGCTTCAATTATTCATCAATTAGGGGCTCGGCTCTTTTTTTTCTTTCCTCTGAGCTGATTTTTCATTCAGTTTGCTCGAGATGTATGGCTCCCCTGCTGTTAACCAGTCCAAAGTCATTAGTTTCTGGGTTTGCAATTAAACCTGATGCATTATGCATGAGGCTCCGACTCAGCAGACACACGCAGCAGCAGCGGTGGCTGCAGCAGCTATAGCGAACAAGCTGGTAAGCTCTGGAGGCGTGGATGAGAAATTAATTTACCAGCAATGAAGTTCTCTCTATCCTTCCTTTCTTCTCTCTATCTTTCTGTTGTCTGGCAGGTTGGAACAGATGTCAGTAGATGGAGATGGGAGATAAGGATAGGCAAGACAAGAGAAGACGGTCTCCCAACTATCACAATAGCTGTCAAGGAGACTGATATTTTGAATAACAGTATGCAAGAGTTGATGTTTATTAAGGGTTTCTATAGAGTCAACGTGGTAAACATTTTCAGCTGAAGAAACCAACAGAGGTAAAGAAAATATTTGTTACATATTCTAGTGCAAAAGCCATCTATGAGATGTTTTCTATAAGACACCTCAATCCAACTGTATCCATGTTGTAACACTGAAGTTGGCTGTATTAAGATTAATTGTACGAAGGCTGTATGGTCCGCAGCACAGATTCTATGTGCAAACTTGTGAGGGACAAACAGTCTGGGACCTGGCAAATTGCTGTGATCATGTGCTGCCACCTAGTGACCGCTTCACAAAGCCTCATTTATAACATGTTTGACGAGTGCAAAAACTTCAGCACAGAAACATACAGTATAAAATATCTAAGCAGCGTGTGTAGTGACTGATTTATTCTTTTTCAGAAAATAAAGCAGCTTCATTCTTAAATCTTGCCAGATCGTTTATTCATCTGCTTGAAATCCTCTTGTAGCAACACCATAATAAGCATGTCCGTCTGTGTAAAAGCACTTGAATGAACAGAGAAAAGCCCGCACTGGAATAGTCAGCGAATCCCTCATCTTCATGTCCTAGAACAAAAAATGTAATTATTTACACACAAGGTAGGTGACTTAACTTCAGAATTTAAAAGACTGATGTTTGTCATGTCAATCCCAGAAAACTGTAAGTTTTTGCTTGAACAGAAGCTACAAGATTAAGATTTTTCACAAATTCAATGGCAAGATAAAACCATCTCAGGTGCACTAATGAGAAAACATTTTTTACATTTAAGAATCAAGAAAGATTTATTATCAGTAATCTAGCGTCATTTTCTACAGCAGCTTGAGAAGAAGGGGTGATGGATTTCCCAGTTCTGGAGAAGGCGCTTTGTTTTAGTTTATATTTAAAAGAAAATAATCTAGAATTAAGTATTTGTAAAGGTTAGCAATTAATTTGAAGATTAAATCAGTCAGAGTGTTCTGATTCAATCGGATGAGATTGAGAGTAAATAGGAACTATTTCCCATTAAAGCAAAAGAGATCTGTAAACACATTTATGATACATTTATGAAATCACACTATGACATGGATAAAGAAAACTTCTGAGGAAGTCACGGATCTTCCTCTGGATAACAAAACTACCCCCAAAACCTTTGGAGTCTCATAAACAATCAGACTGTGTTCAGAGCAAAGTCTTGTTTTAAAAGGAAGCCGCTAATACTTATATAATAACAGGCCTCTATCACAGAAGTCGATGGTATTGTTCATGGATGCATTTGCAGGGGAACACTACATAACAACGTTCTGCATAGGAGAATTGAAAGAATAAAGCCACTTGTCTGAAGGAGGAACATTTGCAAACATCTGCAGTTTGGTATAGATCACGCAGAGAAGCCATACATGCTATCTTTGCAGGAGGGTAAATATTGCACACCTGCATAAAGACCTTGTCAAATTTGTGGTACATGGTAGTGTGGGTTGGTACTGTTGCTGCATCTGAGCAAAACCAGCTTGCCATCATTAATGGGACAGTAAATTCTACATCATATCAGCAAATTCTAAACAAAAAGATCAGGGCATTGGGCTGTGAATTTAAACTTACTGGAAAGATATAAAGCTGGTCACAAATTAGACCAAACAAGCTGATCTTTCAGAGAAGTCTTAAAGAAGAAAAAAGTTTAAAAAAACAAAAAGAACAGATTGAGAAATTTACAGATTATGACCAGTTATGGGACGACAGACAAATTTCCTCAGCTAAATACCGAAATGTCTGTCACATCCACTAAGGTTCTCCATATCTACTTCTAAAACTTTAAATAAGAATCTCATGCTTTGGTTACATTTGTTTGCATCAGTTCACCACTGTACCAAATGAGTTAAACATGTTTTTACATTTTTTCATCAACTTGCTCTTTTTACAATTAAAAAAAAACATGTGAGTAGGGAAAAAGTAAACATCTGACCTTCTTTAAATTTATAAAATGCACACACTCAAGCCAGGTGGTGAGGAAAGGTCCCTGGCAAACTGCGCAATGGCTGTTTAAGGCCAACAAAGTGGTCAGGTCTGGGTAATGTGGAAGCATCATGTGGACCAGAGAGAACCTGTTCCTGATCTCTCTCAAAACAAATCTGGACACCAGTTCCTGTTGAGACACAAAAACATCAATGGACCAATTAAATGGCACTAGGGACAAAATTACTGTACATAACTGATGTTTTATTGGTGACAGTTAGACTTACTTTTAATGTTATCACCTCATTTACCTGTAGAAATGGCACCGGATCACATTGCACAAACCTGTTACCCTCACAGTACAGTTCGTTCAGCGGAAGCAGGTGAAACTATAGCGTTACCAGAGAAAGCAAGTGAGATGGTATTTCAGTGTTTTGTTTTACATTTTAGATTGAAACACAAACATAAAATGTATTCTGATCATCCTAAATGCTGTACCTCAGCAGGGAACATGGTCAACTTGTTCCCAGCCACATCAAGAACTTGAAGTTTAGTCAGTGCCTTAATTCCCTGGATGAGAAAATCAGGCAAGATTGAAAAATGGGAGAAAAAGACAGGTTAAGTTTTTAATTAATAATGTTTCTTGAAGTTTTAAAAGCTGCCTTGTTCCTGAAAACTGTGGTGGCAAATAAAACGTTTACCACTACTTTGACCAGTACAAATAATAATAGTAATCATAAAAGCAACAAAAAAAAAAAAAAAACAGAACAATGGAGAGTGCTATTTGTCTTAACGGTGAGGTGAGTGAATATCCACCTCTGGCAGGCAGGTCAGATTGTTTCTGGCTACGTACAGCTTTGTCAGCTCTCTGCACTGGTACAGCTGCTGAGGTAGGCGAGAGAGATTGTTGTACGTTAAGTTTAACTCAGCCAGCATGGAGAGATGACAGACTTCTTCAGGAAGTTCCTCCAGGTTATTGTCCAGCAAACTCAGGTGTTGAAGCTTGCTCAAGCTGAAAAGATATACAGGTTTGCCTTGATTGTGATACATGAGACCATTACAAAGGACAGACATTCATCAGTAGATAATTAAATTAAAATGGCTTTGTGTGACTATGGTGTCATTATTAGCAATTTACACTACAAATTAAGTTGTGGAAAATTAATTCACACATCATGGCACTATTTATGTACCTTTTAATCTCTGGAGGAAGCCTTTGAATCTTGTTGTGGTTTAGATTTAGGACAACAAGGTTTTGTAAACAACCTGCAAAACACTAATATTAAAATCATTGGGATCATCTCAGCTTTCTGTTAATCATGCAAAACTCTAAGTACCTACCTATCACATCAGGAGGCACTACAGTAATTTGGTTTCTGAACAGGTACAGTTTTTTCAATGACTCCAGATGGCCCAGAACAGCGGGAACCTCCTCCAGCACATTATTTCCCATATTAAGCTCAGCTAGCTTGCAGGAATTGCAGACGGAAAAGAGGCCTATGTAATCACATGTCTGCGTGGTGTGTTCAACATTTCAAGTGCCACTTTGGCAGTCTTCCAGTAAACAGATGAGCAAACAAACGAAGAACACTCACTTGTTGCAAAGAGAACAGCTCGGCGGGGAGGCCAGTGATGAAGTTGTTGTTCAGCAAGAGGACTGATAGGTTTGTTAATCGGCACACACACTCGGGGACATTGTTTAATTTCCTCGAATTTAGATTTAAAGACGTTGCTTTTTTATAAAAAGCTGCAGAGGGAGCCCCTGTCAATGCATATAATCCATTAGCCATGTTGCTAAAGGTAAAATTGAGAGACCGCTGTTGAGTTTCCATGGCGACAGAACGCCTTCCAACTCCTCAGAGATATTTCTAGGAGCAAGGGCGACATCCTGTGGTCAAATGTCGTTATTGCAGGATGTTTCTTCTCCGCCCTCAGAATGATGTGCCTTTATTTTGTACTCACCCTCATGCGGATTAACACTCTGGAACACTTTCTTGATGTTCATCATGTAGCCGGAGATATCGGGAGCTTTTCGTTTTGAGGAAATGACCATAAAGTGATGTTGAACGGGGCCCGGTCAAAAAAGACCACAAAAACTTGGCAATATTCCTCCATACTGCTCGTCCAATGTAATCCAAGGGTTCTCAGTGGGCAACGTCCATAATTTACTCGAAACGACTTCATTTAGTATATATTTTTTAGCATAAA
>JAVQJG010267169.1:0-16907 GCA_036024015.1 Craterocephalus amniculus
ATTTTGGTCATTTATACTCTATTTTTAATATATGATTTTACACTGTAAAGCACTTTGCATTGCATGGTAATGTATGAAAAGGGCTATACAAAATAAAGTTTGATTTGATTTGATTTGATGAGAAGTGCCGGCACATATAACCAAAAAGATTTGCTTAATTTATCACCTGCCAAAGTAAATTTTTTTCCTACACATAAACAACAAGGACAGAATTTTCACTTCCTGTCTAGTCAACCTCACCAAATGCCACATATCTTCATAACGAGATAATCCATTTTTTCACCTGCCTGCCTGCCTGTCAGCCCTCATTATGTTTTGGCTCGTTGTCTGGTTAGTCATCATTTTTTACTCCTACAGAGGATTACAGATGTTGATCGCTCTGCAGGTGAACACACTCAAACAGTTTTAATCAGCAGGGAGTGAAAAAAACAACAGATTTCTCAACCGTCTGTTTGGTCTGACCACGGTTTGTTGCTCAAGTTTGTCTCCTCGTTCAGGTTCAGGAGTCTTTTCTTCCCCCAGCTCTGGCACAAACATTTTAACCCTGCTGTAGAAATCAACAACTTTCCGTTCATTTAATTTTTTTCCTCCTTTCTTTACTTCAACTCTTTGATGTTGAGGCTTTTTTTGGCTTTCGAGACTAATTTTGGTCTGACGTGTGACTCAGCGTGGCGCATTCCAAGACAAATTCGGTGCTTTCTGGTTTGACGTTGGACTTTTACGTGCCCATCTGTTTCATAAATCTTCATGAAAGACAAACACTAAGTTTCTATCCACAAATAGTAAAAATCACATATTAGATAATTGGAGCAAAGTGAAATTTGGGGGTTATTTTGATGATGTTGGATATTTTTAGCAGCATAATATTCTGCCTCCACATTTTGCCCATGCTTAGGTGGGGATTTTCTTTCCATGCTCATCTGCTAACAGTTTCCGTTCAGGCTTCAGGTCACTGCAGATGTCTGCCAGTTTATGTGGGTTGTGCTTGTTTGTGACCTGCACAGTGTGTTTTTTTCTTTTCTTTTTTAATTTGATGGTGCAAACATGAGCATAAAAACATTTTTTCTTTACTCCACTTTAACAAGCGTGTTGTTCTCAGACAGACATGGTTGCAGCCACAACCCTACAGTGCACCCACGCTCAAATGGAGAAAAAGCCACAGAGCAGGGGACAATGCAGCCTACCATTATATTATTAGAGCTCCTCAACACACTAGAAACCACATGACTATTTTTCTAGTTATCACGTGTTTATGGTGCTTACATTGAGTTTTTCTTTTTCATTTCTTTTCTTTTGCAGTCATTACTGAGAACCATAAAGCAATTGTGCTACTCCTACAAACACATACTAGGACTGGTTTCATGTCTCTAAAACAGATTTCTGAATAATTGATTTAACATTTTCGGACAGATTTTTATGGGTTGTTTTGGAAGAATAGATAAAACTAATTTTTCTAGTCAGTTTTCACATTGTTGTTAACAGTGATATACTGTATATATGTCTGTCATAATATATTCTGTAACTTTATTCTGTTCCTGTTTTTTATTTAACAACACTCTGACTCTAAAACATGGTTTTCCCACAGATTTTTAATTAATCATTTTAATTTTATTTGCATTGATGGTTCTTCTGTAAGCCTGAATGATAACCTTGGCCTGCTGTTTTCCTCCTTACCAATAACCTTTTCTGTTTCTGTTTACACTTTAACTTCTCCAGAAACTTTATTTTGTGCCAGGTCTCTGCCTTGATGCAGTCCTATTTTGCTGGTCTACAAACAGTTCCCTTAACCTCATGACTTGGTTTTCTCTTAGAGATGAACCATTATCTATAACACCTTTTATAAACAGTGTTTGTTTCCTTCATTTCAATTTAGCACCATCAGATTTCAATCAAATTTTAGGAGCATCCTTAAGGCTGCAAGTATTATTAAAAGGGGTCTGACTGCTACAGTAACTGTCCTCTGGTATTTTTTAAAAATGTAATTCAGCAGAGGAGTTGAGAAATTGTGGAAACTTTAGAAAGATCTGAAAACTTTAGGAGTTCACCTAATGTTAAAACAGTTTATTTTTCTATCGATGACCGTTATCAGACTCCTGTTACCGACACAGCCGCACCACTGAGTATGCATGGTTCATTGTTATGGCTAGTGTTAATTATTTTCTCCAGTATATCTGATAGCCCTTTGAATTTGTTATCTTTACCTTCTCCTTTGCTTTTTTAACTCCAGAAACACATTGTTTTAGTCAAACTTATGAAACAGCAAAGAATGGGAAACAGAGGAACAGAAAGTAAATCAAGCAGTCAGACAAGCAGTTTTATTTGGGCTGCAGATAAGGGGCCAAAGTGGGTTTGTCTGTAGTTTTCACAGTGACCTCACCTGTGTTTGCCCATATGGGTTTTAAGCTGGTTATGGGTTATATTTGGGCTATGTAGGTACTGAGTGAGCGTGGGCTTGAACTGGGCAAATTCAAGGAAAAATGCTGGTTGATAGTCGAAATCGCTGTTTTTTGAAAATAATTTGAATCAGTCTTTTGGACCCTTACAAAGTCACAAGATTAATTAAAGATGTACTGTGGCTTTGGTCCAGAATCCTGCTTGGGTTTTGATTTTTTTCCCAAATTTTAGTTTGTTTTTTTTTTCATGTAAATTTTTTGGTGAATTTACATCTCCAGGCAAATGTTGTATGTTTAGTGAAGACAAAGTTAAAAAAAATCTGAGCTCTACTAAATGTAGAGGCAGTCTTTTGGTTTCCTTACACAGGCTATTTGTTATTAATTGGCTTGTTTATATGAATGTATGACAATCAGATTGGCTTAAACTGATTGTTTGTGAAGCGCCTTGACATGACGTTTTTATGAATCGGCGCTGTACAAATACAGTTGAATTGAACTGAATTGAATTGAATAACACATGCAACTCTTGACATGCATGACCAGGATAGTAAAGAGCCATTCCTTGATTTTAAGATTCTTAGACCAAACACACTGCTACTCATCTAGATTTAGTCCCCCAATCAGCTTTCATGTCAGAATCTCTCATCGGACAAAAAAGATATGATACACGTGTGTTGTACCGATGTATTCTGGTCTTTATTCCCTCAGACTGGATCACGTTAACGTAGTTGCAGCCCGAGACGTGCCTGACGGTATGCAGGCTCTAGTGGCCACCAATGACCTTCCGCTGTTGGCTATGGAGTACTGCCAGGGTGGGGATCTGAGAAAGGTAAATATTTTGGAATGTGTAGACATCCTGCATGGTTTAGTTCACTGGATTATAACTCATCGATCTTTCGGTTTAAAAGATGAATCACAATGAAATAATGAGCAATGGTAATCCTTCACGAAACCATTTTTCATGACTCTCTGAGAAAAAGCTCCACCTATCTGATCAAAAACTGCACCAGTGCATAATGTTTTTGTCCTCCTGTGTTAAGTTGGACTTCTTCGGCCCAGCCAGACTCTTCTTTCTGAAGGATAAATGTGGTACAATTTTTAGTTTGGAACCAACTGAGTGTGCAGCCTGAGGCCAGCAGAAGAGGAAAATATTGTCTAGCAAACCACAGAATCATAAAAATTACAAAGCATCGCAGATGGTCGAACACTAAGCTGGGAAGTTGGGAACAGATGGACAAGTTAATGGTGACTATGAGCAGAAAAGTACCCCATCCTCTTGCTGTGCTAAACATTCCCTGCAGTGAATAAAAACAAGTTTAAAGCATCATTTTGAAAGTGTGTGTGATCCCCTATAAAGATATCCAGCTAATGGACTGAAAGTTGCTGCTTTTAATAGAAGAGCCAAAGATCAGAAAAGTTCAAACTGTTTATTTTCCAGAAGACCGATTAATAAAGTCTTCCCCATATTGTTTACTCGTGCTGTTTTCGTCCCATGTGTGAAGACGCTCTGATCTTGAATGTGTTTTTATGTTCTCTGCAGTGCCTGAACCTCCTGGAGAACTGCTGTGGAATGAGAGAAGGCTCCATTTTGATTTTGTTGCGAGATATCTGTGAGTATTTGGTCCACACTTCATTTGTAACATTTTAAGTCATCTTTCCGGCAACAATGGGTTCATGAAGGGATCGAGTGAACTGGCAGAGGGATTAGTTTCCTGTAGTTCGGAGGAAACGGTTGTTGAAAAGTATCATGAGGTCATCAGTGACCTGAAACCGCCCGCCTCTTACTCACCCACGACGACAACTCCCACTCATACCGGCGCTTACGTCAGCCGTTCGCTCTGTTGATGCTTCCCAAACATTGTGTACTACCTCGAACATCTACATGCATCACATGGCTGTTTTGGTATAAACAATTTTGAGAGAGGCAACATATGACATGGATCCTAACATATTTAGAGTGGAAAAACAACACAAAATAAAACACACACATGCTAACAGAAACTTGTTTTCCTTGTGCGAGTTAGTGGACATTTCCTGATGATGACTGATCCCCTTTAAACTGCTTCATGGGTGAGGGTCTTTACTCAGGCATCCACACCCGTATCCACTCATGCACATCAGGCACCTAAATATCCCAAGTTCCACGTTGTGAATGTTCTGTGCCAGCACACTCTGACCTCACTGTTTGACGCACTCGTAAGGTGACTTCAGAGTTTCACTGTAAACTGAGATGAAATCTACTATCTAATTTCAGGTTTATTAAATGATTAACTACCTTCAGGTCTGAACAAATACTCAAAATAATTTTTCTGGTAAAATAAAAACTTCAGAATGTTAATAGGCAGATTTAAGATTTCAAAAACATTAATTTATAAGCAAATAAAGGTAATATTAAGATGATTATGTCAACTTAATACATACGTCCCATGAATACACCAATGTTTGTCACGCAACGATGACTGTTCTTGGTCTGTGCCAAAGTGAAACAGGTAAAAGTTTTGGCTGTTAAAGGCAGTGAAAATTGTAAAAACATGATTGCAGACCCAGTGAAGGGTGATAAACAAAATCTGCAGCATCTTTTGGATATAAAAATCTGATTCTAATATAAGAAAAACAAACCAAGTTCTTATTTTCCCTGGAGTTGAATCATCGGGCTTATCTGAAAATTGTCTCTTTGCACGTCTTTTCTGCTTGGTATCTCAAACAGAAGTCGATGGGTGTTATTATGCATTCCAGTTTTCCTCGGAACTCGGAATTCTTAGATAATGAATCCGGAAGTGATGATGAGGCAAACCTCGGAATTCCAAGCTGGGAACTTGGAATTCGCAGAGAACCTGGAGATACCACATTTAAAGATGCCATGTATCACTATAAAAATGATTTATAAAACATTTTGGGTCTGTTAGGTCTCTGCTTTTTAAACAGCAGCGGGTTTTTGTTGTCTTAAACGTTACAGCAACTTTGCTCGTGAGAAATTGCATCAATATTTAGTTCATTATTCAATTATCACTTTTTTTTCCATTATTATTATTTTAGTGAAGTTGACAGAAAAACAAACATGTGAACAACAACAAAACTGATGATTTTGCGTGTATGTGGGGGAATGTTCACAAATACTTTAGGGGATATTTAATTTTTCCGAGTTGGTGCAACTGGAGCGCCGATAAACTGGTAATGACGTCAATTATTCTCGGAATTCTGAGACAGCTGGAAAGCACCATTAGTTTGGCTCCAAAGGGAAGTGTGAAGATAAACTAGCTCAAGCAATATGTTTGTAAAAGTAAACACATGATCCCCGCAGCCCCCTCCTCACCCCCGAGGTGGGTTACAGCTAAATTATATATTCTTATAACAGTAAATGTCAGGTCAATAATGTCAAACTATATTTTCAGATATCCAAATATTAATCCGTTACACTTTAATAAATCATTTATAACGCATGCAACTCCAAATTTTCCTCTCACTGACCTTTTTCCATTTGTTCCTCTTCTATCGTGCAGCCTCGGCCCTAACTTACCTCCATAAGAAGAGGATCATTCATAGAGACCTGAAACCAGAAAACATCGTGCTGCAGCAGGGAGAGAAGAGAGTGAGTTAAAGACCCAGTGAAACTCATAGACCCAAACCACAACAAAGTATTGTCTATGGAATTTGAGAAATAAGTGGAAGATTCTTGTCTCTTTGGAGTCCTCATGTTTACTCTTTCACTGCTGATTTTATGTGGAAAAGTCAGAATTAAAAGCAGCGCTTGGATTGACCTATTTGTGAAGGTCTTGATTTTGTCCGTTATGCAACGAGTTATTACATGGTGCGCTGCAGCCTGCCAAAGGACACAGGAAAATGGAGAATGTTGTCCAACCAAGGGCAGACACATTAAAGAGGTTATACTGATGTTTATACACAATGCTGACTTTGTTGAAACTGAGCCAAACAAACTTTATCTGCACTAAAGTTTATAGTTTTGTAAAACTAAAGAAAAACCACTTGTTTTTCTCCTGCATACTAAAAAAAATTAATCTATGGTGTGTGCACTAAATGTGCGGTTAGGAAGGTTAAACAGACATTTAAGAACACATTCACACAAATACGCTAAAGACTGAAAACTAGAGGATGAGATTAGCTTGTTCTGACAGAAAAATACAGAAATATCGACCAGAACCTCTTACCTTACTAATTCATAAGTAAAATATTGAAACATAAACTTGCTTTTTTAAGTGGATAAATGTGGTGGACAATTTTTTTTTCAAACACAAAAGTGATAATCATCCAAAAGCATGTTGTTCTCGTACTTTCCCCAAATATCCCTATTTTTCATTTAGTTGTCTTATTTTTTATTAAGAAATACATTTGCAAGTTGATGTGTCCTTTTATATTTCTATCCTTTTTTTGTCAGTTGATCCACAAGATTATAGATCTCGGCTACGCTAAAGAGTTGGACCAGAGCAGCATTTGCTTTTCATTTGTGGGAACACTGCAGTACTTGGTGAGAGATTACAATGAACACATTAACACACAACTTCTTCTCCATATTCTGGACTCTAATTGCTGCTTTTCTTTTCTTCGTTCAGGCTCCAGAGCTTATTGAGAGGCAGAAGTACACGGTCAGTGTGGACTACTGGAGCTTTGGCACTTTGGTGTTTGAGTGTATCACAGGATTTCGCCCTTTCTTACCAACCTGGCAGCCTGTTCCCTGGTAAAGTATATCTATATTGTCTTATTCCTGCTCAAAGTTACTTTCATTTAAATTTATATCCATACACTTTAGGCTGAACATTAATTTTATATGTACTGACATTTTTCTGTCACACACATGCAGGGGATTCTTCAGGGTCCAGTTTTGGGGTTCATGATTTTGTCCAAAAAACAGACCGTATAAACCACAGTTGCCCGAAAGCAACAAAAGAGTTCAGCTTCCCAAAAACTAGTTAAAGTTTGTCATATCTATATTTCCATGAAATAGAATATTTAATTTTTCGATGATTTTGACTGCAGTCATTACTTCAAAGGTTAAACAATGAAGATCTCTGATGTCAAGCAATGATAAGCTATAAAACCAAATATTATGAGTTGAACATGAAATGTATAAATAAAAAGAATTTGCCAGTGAATTACAGGATATCTGGGTTTACCAGCGTCTGTGCTTCTTGTTTTTCTGAATTTGATGAGTGATGTAAACCTCGAGGGGTATCTGATTACGCAAAGGAAAAGTTCTCAGTCTGATGTCTGATTTTGCTGCTATCAAAATGGGGAGAAAATTATGTGTTTAGATCTTATTTTTATGATTCATCTCTGTCATTTAAGGCACAATAAAGTCAGGCTGAAGCAGGACAAGGATATTGTTGTCTATGAGGACCTCTCTGGAGAAATCCACTTCTCTAAACATCTGCCTCAGCCCAACAACCTCAACAGGTGACTTTATGTGCTGATAAACATAAACTCACTGGTGGAAATGCTCATCATCTCACTGGGATGTGACGGTTTCTTGTTAGTTTGTTGTTAGAGAGGCTGGAGAGCTGGCTGCAGCTGATGTTAAAGTGGAACGCTCAGGAAAGAGGCAAAGACAGCACGGCTACACCCAGCGACTGCTTCTCCAAGCTGGAGCTCATTCTAGAGCTTAAGGTTTGCTGAGAAACTCATTTAATCTTGAACAAATTTACAGACTCACTGTGAAGCTTTAATGAAAGGCATACTGTGTATCTTTTGGCCACTAGGGAGCCAAATCTGTAACTTCTCACAGGCTACACAACACTATTGCAAAATTAAACAGGCTGTATTGTTCTTGGCTCTGGCTTCACCCTCTTTGTTCAAATGTAACAATTTTTTTCAGGAAATATGAGCATTAAGAACACAGCACACTGCGTTTTACAGCTGCAGGGCAAATCGCTGAAGGTCACATGATCCCATGAGAGACGGATTTGCTGACTGAAAGTTACAATGTCTGGTTTCTGAAGAGGGACGATACATAAAACACTGTATACTGACCCCAGAAAGTTTAATTTAGTGGGAAATTACAGGTGTAGTACCCCAGTGGCCAAAAGTTACACAGTTTCCCTTTAAAGGTAGCTCTAAAGTAGCTTTAAAGTTCAGCTGTATTGGAAAGTGAGCTCATGTTTTTTTTTCTTTCCTGTTTTGTCCCCTCAGCTGGTTCATGTCCTGAACATGATGTCTGCTAAAATCCTGACATACTCAGTGGCAGATGATGAGACCGTGGCTGTCCTGCAGCAGAGAGTAGAAAAAGATACCGGCATTCCAGCAGCCAATCAGGAGCTGCTGCTCGAGGCGGGCTTAGCCTTGGAGCCTCATGCGTTGGTCACACAGTGTGCTGTCGACTACACTGTAAAACATTTTAACTTACTCACTCCATGCACACTAACTTGACCAAATAATCAGCTTTTGATGTGAATTGTAGCATTTTTACTATTTGTCCTCTTTAGGAGGTTGATGGGCGGCGAACAGACTTGCCTCTGGTCTTCCTGTTTGATCGCTCCTCTTGCACTTACGAACCCCAGTTTGCTCCCAGAACACTCCCTGAAAACATCCGCTTTGTCCGTAAGTATAAAATTTGTGTTTTATGTCTGTGTCAGTTAGATTTTTAGTTGTCGAATGAAGCCAACAGTAAACTCCCTTTGCTTGAGCCTCACTGCGTCTCTGTGTCTTTCTTTCACGCAGAAAATGACCCCAAGCATGTCCTGGCTTACAGCCCCCTGAGGAGGACTTGCGGCCAGGTGTGGCACACCATCCGCTCCCTGAAGGAAGACTGGCAGCGATTACAGCAGGGCCAAAAAGCTGCCATGTAGGACGAACTGTGCACCACTTCTCACACTATACTTCACACACACATGTTCTTGTTTAATAGAACAAAGATCTTTTCCTCTTTTTCTCAGTATGAGTCTGCTGAGACACAACTCCTCACTGTCCAAACAAAAGAATGAGATGGTGTCCATGTACCAGAGACTCACGGCCAAGCTGGACTTCTTCACCACCAGTCTCCACATAGACATGGACAAATACCAGGAGCAGACCACCACAGGGATTGGTACATGTTCATACTACAGCCACCAAATCTCATTCAGAACCACCTGAAGGAAGTTTAATGTGGTTTAGTCAGGAGAAACCAATTTATCTGGACTTGTGAAACTAGAATATCACAGATTGTGTTTGATTTGTAACTTATGTGCTGTTACATATTTTTATTTTGTAGCTTCAGAGAAACTTCTGGGCGTGTGGAGGGAGATGGAGCAAACTGCTATCCGCTGTGGTCAGGTGGGTTGGAGTTTGCTTCAGCTTGTTTATTTTAGTTTAGTTTACTTTAATTTACTTTAGATTAGTTTAGGATTCCCATTAGCTGTAATAGCTACAGCTATTCGTCCTGGGGTCCAACAATAAAACAAAATAAAAAATACTTGAAAAGTTACACAGAACTTCTGTAAATTTAATACTTCAATTCCATCGTAAAATAAACCACGCTATTCACATACTCAAATCATTATACCTTTGTAGTTAACATTTCATTTATATGTACATCCAATGTTTAGTATATTAATGCATAAACATAATAAAAGATTTAGGTTGTATCCATATACTTCAACCACAATCCTTCATATTCTATGGTAAAAACTGTTTTCTGTAATATACACACTACTCAAACTGATAGCTGAGATCAACCTATAATTAACTATAATACACATATTCTAGTATACTTCTATAAAGTGAAGCTTCATGTGTGTGTGGAGTCATGCTTCAAAAAGACTAAGATCGATGTATTGGTGTCCAGGCCAAGGTGATTGAACTGGAGGAGGAGATGATGCAGCTGCAGCCAGACATCGTCGATGTGCAGAGGCAGCCATGGAGGAGCGGTGAGGCTTTGGAGACGCAGTAAGTCCGACCCAAACTTGGCTGTAGAAACGGTGAAAAATAACAGAAGCAGCTGCTTGAATTTAGACGTGGCTCTCTTCCCCTTTTTGATCCTCAGTGAAGGAAAGGCCATGGAGCTGTTCCGCAAACTCCGAGAGAAACCCAGAGGTTTGGGCTTTTTTCACGCATCGGCTCGTGTCTTATTTTACACGTCTCGGTGTCTGCATGCAAAAATAAACCTGTGGTGACATTTTCCTTCCTTTTTCCTCATCCTGTACAGACCAGAGGTGTCCTGGAGACAATCAGGAGGTGGTGCGTCTCGTGGTTCAGGCTGTTCAGTTCTACGAGAAGAAGCTCAGAGATTTCTACACACACCTCAGGTTGTCACACATTAAAGGAAACTTTAAAAAAAAAAAAATTTACTTTAAAAAAAATCCAAATTCACTATAATTATTAATATGTTTAAAACTAAAGGTTTTACCTGAGTTTTTATGCCTGTTTATTCATTTAAATCACTGTACTTACGGTCTAGAGACATGATTTATTAGTTTTCTATAGATGAATAATGACTGATGAAAAACCTCGCCACATTGTCTACCTAGTGACTTATCCTCTTTAATAATACCGAATTGTGTTGTATTATACATCATTTGAGAGCCTGGCAGGTCACATTTACAATGAGCTTTCAATAGGAAAGGATCATGCTTCTGTGGAATCAGCAACACAGCTAAATGCGCAGGTAGTGTCCCTAAAAATGTGTAAAATCTACTTCAGAAGCACACAATGAATCCTGAGAATAAATAAAAACACTTCACTTATCATATTTAACTGTAACTTTTTACACACCTGACTAGGGGAACGCAGATTAACAAAGACACAATCTGTTATTTAAGGGCTTTATCCTCAGATAATGCACAAGAGCAGACCTTCCTGTTTGTAGCCAGAACTAAAAAATAATCTGTTTTTGTGCTTTGCTGTGCAGTAAGACGGCGGTGTGCCGTCAGCGTGTGATGGAGCTGCTGCCAAAGGTGGAGGGGGTGGTGCAGAAGATGGCAGAGAGCGAACAAGTCCTGATGAGTCTGCAGGAGAGGAGACAGAGGGAGCTGTGGAACCTGCTCAAAGTCGCCTGTGTGAGGACCGGACGCTGCTCTAACATCCATGTTTAATAACTGTAGAAAGTCACACATCACCAAAGCTAGGAGCCAACTTCCGATTATTTAATTTGCATATCAGCTCAGACCTGTTAATGCACCCTAATGTTTAGTTTTTGCTGTATGCGTGAAGCACATTGTCTTGGCCTTTTCAGAGTAAAGTTCGCAGTCCGGTGAGCGGGAGCCCTGATGGATTACGAACCCCCTCATCAGTGCCTCTCTTGACCCCCAGGCAAAGCTTACAGCAACTGTGAGTGAGCTCACAACTTACACACACATGTGCACATTGAGAGTTGAAAGAAGGGTTACGGACACTCTTTCCAGCAACGAATAAAAAGGGAAGGCAGACAATGTTTGACCAAAAGATTATTTTTAATTCAGCTTTTCAGACACATTTCCTGACCAGCTGAGCTAAAACTTGGGATGTTGTTTGTAACTACCTCCTTTATTTCATACTCATGTTGCCCATTTTACCTTTAAAGTCACCGAATCTCTGATATTCCAGACGCTTGTTTTGATAAACTTGACCAAATCGTGAGTAACAGCTGCATGTTTCACTCTGTGTGTGTCTGCAGGGATGAGTCTCTTGTGGAGGAAAGCCGAACGTTCTCCAGTCGCCTCCAGAGTTTGCTCCACGACACCATCCAGGAATCAGAGAGCAGCGTGGACGTAAGCGTGCACTCACAGTCCCTGTGCTGATTTTTTTTTCTCTGAATCAACAAGCTGATTATCTTGAAAAATCTACTCCCTTTGTTTCTTGACCCAGATGTTGAGTGAGTGGTCATGGCTGCGTGGAGACCAGAATTTCTCCAGCGACCTCTCCTGAGCCGGATTTGACATGTGGTACTCTACTACCTCTGTGTGGACGGGACGCTGAACTGCACAGACGTACTGGTAGCTTTCTGTCTGACAATGTGAATAGAAACATAGCAGCTGGCACATATTTGCTTAATGAGCTTTCAGGATTTTTTATAAGAGTTTTGCTGACAAACTGAAGAGTACTTGAAGCTCATTGTACCTCTGATGTAATTGTCAGGGATGTTTGGCAGAGTAAATCTAAATGAGCATGTTTGGAAAGAATTTCACTTTATTATTGGAAGATCAGCTGTTCTGTGGTTGGTAATGAACTGCTTGTAAAATCCCAGGTAGACTGTCTTCATACATTCCTCCAGTCTGGAATTTATGGGAGAGATTTGCACAAGTCTTAAAATCCATTCACATGCATAAAAAAATATTTTTTTATTAAAGTGATCTTATAATTAGATGAACTCGAATTATGTATGCATGTTTTTTTTACCTTAGGGAACAACAAATTTTTAAGATGTGTGTACAGTCCTACAAGTAAGACCTGATCTGTGTTGTAGATATATTTGAACTGTTTTTTATGCATGTTTAGTTTTCGGCAAGACCATTGTCAAAAAAAAAGATAATTTTGACTAAAATAATTCTGATATAGTTATATTTGTATATATTTGACCATTTACACAATTGAGTTTACCTGCACATTCAGATATCTTCTGGATTAAACATTGCATTAAATGACAATGTGGAAAAAGAAGAGCTGGATAAGCACAGGAGGATTTTTTTTGCTGTCATAAAATAATCTGAGCACCATGGTCCTTCAGACTTTATAGTTACTGTGTACAGAATCACCCACTTAAACTACATTTCACATCACACCTGTTCATAAGAGCACACACAAAAATATATCTACGACATTTTCAATAAAGCAAGAATCAGCAGTTAAATTATACATCATGAATTGTAACAGAAGTAGTACAAAACTCTCAAATGTCAACATACAATAATAAGTTGTATTTTAAACAAGAATCAGGCCTAAATATTTTTTATAAACACTAATTATAAGAAGTTCTGCACCAAAATTAAATAAATGAGCTATGTCTCTTAAATTTCCCCAGACACCAAGGCTCGACCTGCATATGAAGCTTTTTATTATGAAGCAATTCTTCATATACTTTGCTTTTCTTTATTTTTTAGGTGTGTTTTTCCCCCTAAAAACATGTATAGGGCTAAGTTTTTATGTTCAACTTTTCAAATACAGGAAGAAAATATCAAAGGTGCCATATTCTGTTTTGCTGTCAGTGTCATTTACAGTACATGAAGTACCCATGCATGACTTTTAGTAAATATCACATCTTGACTGATTTTACAAGGGGACATTTTCCTGGATTATGTTCTGTTTTCCTTATTTTAGTTGCTTTTAGAAGATATTCATGAAATGTTTATATCTGGATTAAAGCTTCTTACTTAAATTTGACACTGCCCCTCCACTCAGAATTTGTCCGGCTTCAGGTTGTTGTATGTCGACCCTTTATTTCTAAATTTGTCTCCTGTGTGGAAGCCCAGTCAGACTGAGCTCAGGAAATGCTGCTATTTCAAAAGATCTCCACTTCTTTACCTTAAAAAATCTTAAAATAATTTCATATGTGTTTTATTCCACCTTCCATCTGTACTGTGAAGTACCGTCCAGTCAGGCTAAATCTGTTCACACATGAACCTGTTTCCCTGTAAATTAAAGAAATTTGTCTCTCTGCATCAATGTTTTATTTTCTCTCAGAATGTACCAAACTGTTGATTTCGCCACACTTCATGTTTTTATGATTTCATCTGATGAATTTGTCCTTTTCTGCCGCCTATGTTGCATCCAGAACTCCTTTGATGTAAGATTATATATCAACAGATCATATATCAACAGCCTCCAAACGTAAATGGCACACAAATAATTAAACCCACTTATCTACCGATGAAGTAATAAATTTATCCGACAGAGCCTGAAAATGACAGCTGTGCCTATAAGAGCTAACATTATTTAACCCTTCCTCAAAGTTGGACATGAATACACTAAATATCAAGCTGAGCACATCCACAACCTGAAAGATGTTAGTGTCCTAAATGTCCTTGATCTAAATGGATCCAATGTTTAACTATGAAATGACAAGAGCATGGAAGGGATAATTTTGCAAAACTAATGTGACCACACGAAGTTGGACACAAAAACTACCAAAACAAAACTTATAGTCAAAACCTCGAAAGAAGGAAACATTTCGCTGCACAAATGACAGAAAAAAGGTCAAGTTTATCGATTTTAAGAAATCAATGAGGACAGCTTCAAACCTTTTGAATATTTAAAGACATGTAATGTATGTAAAGCTGTTACATGTCATTTTGCTTCTAAACCCCCTCAGGTAGCACTGTGTACATCATACAGTAAGAGTTACATATTGTGATCTGTGACAACTCATTATCGTGTACAGACTGTTTAGATTCATCTCCATTTCTTCAGAGTGAACTCACCGGTTTTGTTCCTTGATCATGGCAATCCAAATAAGCAAACATCAAGATTGTTGTGTTTGACATTATTTATTCCATTTATTCAATAAATTTATCTTGAGGTCCTATATGTTGACTAACAAAGAACAGCACAGACATGAAATGTAGTGATAAAGGCTGAACAGGAGTAGGACACAAAACATGGCAAGACAAAGAGGTGACACAGAACCAAATTCCAAAAGGTCCCTTTATTCAAACAGGACCTGAAAATAGACATTTAGGCATCTGAGTGTTCAGTTTGTAACTGTGTTTCTGCTTCAAGTGGTAGAATCAAAATGAATCCACCCTGATTCATAAACAGGATCTGTCTGAACTCTCTCTCCTGCCTTTATTGCATCCGTTTGCAGCCTCTCCATCAATATGACAATGAGGAGTCAAAGAAACTTCCCTCTAGCCTTCAGAGCATGCAACAAAACCACAACATACCAAAACAAGAATTCTCTAATTATAAGATTTTCTAAAATCCAGAGTTTGACTGAACAAAGCTTGGCTGATCACACAGTCGAAATGAAAAGGCAACTTCTAAGAGAACACATGTTTGAGACATAATAAAATGCACTTTATTTAGCCATAAATAGCACATTATTGTTATAACAGAATTATTGTCTCTGTTATATTCTGCCATTATAGGCTCAAAGGCTGGCTGTGGGAACTGAAAATAATAAAAAGAAAATCAAAAATAGGTCTTGATTTGATTAATATTACAGTACTGGAGGTCTTGGAGGCTGTTGGGGTTTCAGAGTTAAGGCCAAAGAAAGTGTGTACTCGAGGGCGATGGGTTTACGTGACGAGTGGAGTTTATGGTGTCTTCACATTTGGGCTCATTCTTTTTTTCTCTGGTGTTGCTTTCCTCTCTTCTTGTCCGTCTAACCTGCTGAATCTTTACGCCTCCAGCTCGAAGCCCATCCCAACTTTGTGTCCGCCACCGTTCAGGTTCTTCCCATCGATCAGGGCTGAGAGGGTGAGCTTCACTCCTGCAGGGTAGCATCAGAGCGTAAGTAGCTGCAGTAATCACCGGTTTGTTAGAAAACAGACTTTTAAGAAGTGACTCAGCTAACCTGGCCTCAGGGTTTGTGTGTATCCAACTCCAACAAGGCAAGCGTTGTTAACCTTTGTCTGCGAGGAGAAACAAACCATCATCATCAATAATATTCAGCTATTAGATGGAAGCTGCCGGGTTACATCTTTTCTATAATTTATAGAGATACAATGGTCCAGGTCGTAAACAAAGGAAGAGGTAGATGCAGACTGTGAAGGTTTAGAGGTTTTTATGTTCATTTCTGTGTGGAATTAAGGATTTTCTGAAAAAAAATGGTTAGAAATAGGATTGCAAAATTTAATCTGGATAGAAATAAGAGTTTGTATATTTCCTACAGGAAAATGAACCAAACAAAAAACATTAAAATATTAAGACAAAACATTAAATTAAAAATAAGGTAAGAAAAGTAAGGCAAACAAAAAAGGGGGTAAAAGTATTTTTTCTAAATATTTAGTAGTTCATAAATGTTTTTGATCTATTCACAAATATACATTTACATAAATTCTCTTTTTTTTTACAATAATTTTATAGGAAACATCTTAACAACAAGATAAATACCGGAAACATAAAATACACACTACAGAGCTTTCACCGTTTTCTCACCATGTTGCATCCTACCTGTACTGTGAGCTCTTTCCAGCCAATAAAAAACTTATCTTATCTTGACTCTCCTCTTATCTCTTGCTCTGTCTCTTTCTTTTCCTCTCTTCCTGATAATGTCCACATGCATTTCTTTGCTGATCAACCGCAGTGTGTGTTTATATCAAATGAGTCCAAAATCCGGAGTTTTAAGGTCAAAAAGTTAAGGAGTGTACCTTTAATATAAATTAATGATCTTAATATTTTGGTGCATATAAAAACTCCACCTCAAATAATGATAGTTTGCATCATTATCAAGTCAAACACCTGAAAATCCAAAGATATTTTTATCATACTTAGATGTAAACGTGTGTTAATGCTTACAAATATATGAATACCAGTACAGTAACCGGGATGGTAAACAGCATACAGGTCTGTCTCAGAAAATTAGAATATTGTGATAAAGTTCTTTATTTCCTGTAATGCAATTAAAAAACATGAAATGTCATACATTGTGTATTCATTACAAATCAACTGAAA
>JAVQJG010267196.1:0-10898 GCA_036024015.1 Craterocephalus amniculus
ACGGACCCCTGCACCTCTGACACGACTCGATTCAATCAAACGGACCCCTGCACCTCTACCACGACTCGATTCAATCAAACGGACCCCTGCACCTCTGACACGACTCGATTCAATCAAACGGACCCCTGCACCTCTGACACGACTCGATTCAATCAAACGGACCCCTGCACCTCTAACACGACTCAGTTCACCATCAGAACACACCCGTGCACGTCTAGCACGACTCAGTTCACCATCAGAACACACCCGTGCAGGTCTAGCACGACTCAGTTCACCATCAGAACACACCCGTGCACGTCTAGCACGACTCAGTTCACCATCAGAACACACCCGTGCACGTCTAGCACGACTCAATGACCCGGGCCTTGCTGTGTACATTCCCAGATGAACTACAGGACCGTCTCTTTACCTTGTGGAAGCTTCCGTGGAAGATCCTCTTCACCTGGCTGTTGTCGAACGTGACTCTCTGGATCTCGCCACGCTCGTCTTTGTTGTAGAAGGACACCGTCTGGCTGGAGGCTGCAGAGACACGACAGCAGGACTTTCCTTAGTCCTGACCTCCTAAAAACAACTCTGGGGTCCAGCAGGTCATCCAGCGATGACCTCAACCCAACCAGGAATTTACTACAAAGTTTCAGTAAGGCTTGAACATGCATGTTACATCTTACACCCCTCACCCCCCTCCCCCCTCCCCATGCCTGGAGATTCAGATTCTCTCGTGTTGCTCAACAACATCAGTTCAGATAAGAATCCTGTGGAAACTTGTGCTGCACATGCAGAAACCGATCCACATGGCTTCATCTGAAGCAGGAGCATGCAGGTAACCAATCCCCTCCCATGAGCAGGTGCCATGGTGACCCGGGGGTGTGGTTCTGTTAAAGGCTGCAGCGTCAGTTCATAGACACGTGAGGACACAAGGTTTCAGCGCTTCATGCCAAACTCCCAGTTGTCCCATCGTGGCGTGAGAGGAGGACACCTACGGTCGACGGTGACGCCCGTCTCCGGTTTGTGATCTTTGGTCGACACCTGCCAGATGTCGAAGGCCTCCTTCGGCGTGTCAGGAAGCAACCGGAACATCAGGATGATGGTGTAGGCGTGAGGAAGACCATCAGGGTGGATCTCTCTGTTAGAGGAAAACAACCTGTTAGACTAGTTTTTTTCTTTGTTCAATAAGGTAAAGTACAACATCTTGTAGAGGTACAGTAAACAATGCAATATACTGACAGAAGGGAAAGAACAGAAAATGGGACAGTGTGAATTACAGACAGTAATGTAAGGCAATAATAACAGGAGAAATTATCAAAACAAAAGGAATTTGGAGAGATTTGTGAGACATTTACGATTTAAGACATCTTAATGAGGAGTAATAAAGTTTGAAGTCATTCAAAAAATGCTGAAAACATGGGGCAGAATTCCTCCGCTTACTGCCGTGTAGGTATTTATACAATATTCACTACATCAATGATTTTGTTATCGAAATCATTCATGTAATATAAGACAAAGCTTAAAGTGAAATCAGGGATGTTTGTTATTTTCAAAGACAGTCAGTCTCTAAGGTCACTCCAAAATTTAGCTGAAATGGGACAAGTTTAAAAAAAAGATGTTCCAAGGATTCTACAACCTAGACTAGTTTCAGGGTCTATTTCTCAACATTTTCATGCTGTAGCTACATTAAATCCAGCTAGCGTCCTAGCTAGCCTCCTACGTAAATGAACATGGATCATGTAGCGCTGGCTTAAACAGCAACAAGCTAATCTTTGAGGGGCACTGGTGTAAAGAGCCCGGAGTAGGGACGCCGTAGGAACACTGGCGTAGGGACACTACATCCAGATGAGACTGAAGGAGATGTTTCTGTAAATCATGTAGTTTTATGTGTTTTTACTCTACAGACAAAAGAAGAGACGTCTGGGTTTCCTCAACATTCAGTCACTCATCCTCACTTTGTCCTTCATCTGCTTTCATTTTATTTCATGCTTCAGTGCTGCCTCATTTTTAACGACGTTAAATAAAGTTGGAGCATAAAAAACTTTGTCCACCAGCAGACGCCCGTCTGTCCCGCCTTCATTACACAGACATCGTTCAGGTTGTGGGGTTTTAGGACTGAGGCAGCACGTTCAGTGTTCAAGCTGGCATTTAAAGGTTTCAAATCCTAAAAATGACTCACAATTCATTGTTTCTGAGCCGAATGAACGTTGTCCCGTCCCAAAAGACCAGCAGAGGAGGCTAGATAAAAGTCAGAGAGCAAAATCTGCTGGATTTTAAAAATCTGACCAAAAACAAACATTCCCACTCCAAGCTGTTACAGTTCCCAGAAGAGAAAAATAAATTGACAAGAAATGACAAAAGTGTAGCGAGTAAGGCATCAGGGTAGAAGTGAAAACTTTGTTTTTTTTCCTGAACGTGATAAAAATAAAAGATTGTTGCGAGTTTTCAGTGTCCAGCTGTGTGTTAGCGCTATGCGTCGCAGCCGTTCTGGAGCTTACATCAAGCTGTGTTCCCTCCTGCTGGTGATTCCCATCATTCTCCCATCATTCTCCCATCATTCTCCAGTTGGACTTGGTAAGGCGTGAAGCCGCTCTGCTGTAACGTGCTGCTGTGTCTGTCCAGCCTGTTAGTGGCCGGCTTTGTGCTGGATTTGCACTCAGTGGCCTAACGCCGTGTGAACCGGCCCGTGGAGGCCGGCGGTGACCTGCAGCTCAGCCTGACCTCACACAGACTCGTAAATCCACTGACCCAGTTTGTAAAAGGTCTCCAGCTGCAGATGACGCTTGGTGTTACCGAGCAGAACAACCTCAGAGGGTGAAACACGACCCGACGCCGCACTCAGATGTCAGAAGGAAACTTCAGACATTTCTTCAAGCTGAGCCTCATTTTCCCATTAACCCTGATGGGAGCAAAATGTGTGAAACAGGATCCCCATGTCTGGTATCTGCTGCTTGGTGCGAGGGGTAAACGTGACAAAACAAAAACAGATCTCTGTGTTTGAACATTTTCAGACGGTTTCAGAGACGGCGGACGTCATTTTTTCTGCGTTGGTCTCGGTCACTGTCAACAACCTCAGCTCGCTGCTGTAGGTAAAGCCCCCAATCACATCGTCAGAAGCCATCAGAACTTACCCCGGTCCTCAAGACCCAATCCTGCAAATCCTTTTAGACAATCTACTCTACATCTTCTGAGTTTTATAAACTCATGGAAAGACCGCTTTGGCCATCCAGCTATAGAGGTGATTTCTGTGCTCTTTTGTGTTCAGGACATTTTTCAGTGACTGCTGTTGTAAAGTCTATAGAAATAAATCTGGCTTGGCTTAATTTTAATATTGATTTCTTTTTTTCATTTTGTTTTGTGTGTCTGTAGTTAGATCCATTTTATGGGTTCCTGCGGTTTTTAAAGTGCTTTATAGATAAAAGTTGACTTGTCATGTTTAAAACCTTAATAGAAGGAAAAACAGATTTTCCTCCAAGGGTTAGAAGTTATGAATTTAAGAAGGCATGTTTGGTGTTTAATGGCGTGCAGGTTTATGGAAGCAACTCTGGATGTTTCTGATCAGCCTGATGCATGTAAATGCTTCCAGCTGCAGAACCAAATTTATAAATACTGGTTGTAATATTTCAGCTGATGCTAACAGAGGTTTGGAGCAGGGCTGATGGGGACAGTTAGCTTCAGCTAACTTCAAACCTCCCAAAGATGAAGGTGAAGTCGGACTCACGCCATGGGCTGGTTCAGGAAGGCGTTGGTGTGAAGTCGGTAAGCCGTGTAGCTGTTGAAGGAGCCGGGCTCCATGGAGACCCCCGGGGTGTAACTGTAGGTCTTCTCCGTCAGGTTGAAGGCCTCCAGCATCCTGAAGCCTGAAACGACCAAACAATGAGAATGAGACGTCGGGGTGGGGATGAGTGGGAAATTTCCGTATGAATGACTGTATTTACCAGGAGACGTGAAGCCGTTGAGGAAGATCAGCGGACACGCTGGGGATTATAAAGAAGAGAGTGGTTATTGCAGCTGGAACCAGATTGTCTGGTTCATCAGAAGACAAAGTTCGGACTAACAGGAAGTTGCTGTTTCGCAGATGAAGGTGATCAGGTTTTCTTTGATGGTGTCGAACGCATCGAAGTCGTCCACGACAAAGACGTGTCTGTCGCTGGGTTTGCTCCCGATCTCCTGCAACTCCACAAAGTCCACGCTGGCAACCCCGATGGCGAAAACGCTGTAACCTGAGGACAACAGATCCAAGCAGAACCAGTTAGAACCAATCAGAGCAGGCAAGAACCAGTAAAAGCTAGTCAGAACCGGTCACGTCTTTTCTCCCGTCTGCTCCGACACTCGTGGCTGAAGCCAGCAGCAGGTCAGACGGTCCACCATGGTCCAGAACCCGATGAAGGTCCTTGTGGTCCGTTACCTGCATGTTGCAGCTTGGCAGCGCTCTTCTTCACCTCATCCTGCGAGCGGCCGTCGGTGATCGCTACGATGACCTTGGGAACGCTCCTCCTCACCCCGTTTTCGAAGGAGAAGGCCTTCTCGTATGTGTGTTTCAGAGCGACACCTGTTCAGCGAAGAGAAGAGGTGAGGAGAATGGCAAGCTGTTTTCGTCACCATGGAAACGAGCGGCATGGGTGGCACCTGTTTTAGTGTTTCCTCCTCTGTAGCGTATGCTATGCACCGCTGCCATGGTGATGCCTTTGTCCTGGTAGGTGTTCAGCTTGAACTCCGTCTTGGCTTCGTCACTGTACTGCACCATCGACACCTGCAAGAGGAAAATTAAATACAGCCTCCGTTTGACGTCACATCACACGGCAGCATGCAGTAAAACTAGAACCTAATCAACATCGTATTCTATTCTCAGTCAAATGTAAACATCGCATTTTATTCCTAGTAGAACGTAAAAGTCATATTTCTTTCTTTGTTTTTATTTATTCTTTTCTCCATGGTAGTGTATTGAGATCAAGACAAAAAACTCTATAATTACAATCATTCTAATACAACAGGTGTAATACATTCTCCAAACTCGGTCCGATCCTCAGAGTCTGTTTCTACCTTAAAGGGAAAATTAAAGACTCGTCTTTTTAAAGAGCATTTTCGCACTTCATGAGGAATAGATCAGGTGCAACCTGACCCAGCACTAACTGCCCTATGAACTTACCATACCATGGTTCTCTGAGAGGGAATTGCATGTTTATTTCTACAAGGAACTTGTTGTACATAGTGGGAAAAAACAACAACTTATTATCACTGACATAACAACATGGAAATTAAGCTGAAGTCCAGCAGTCCACCTGTTCATGCTGTATCCTACTCTTTGATTTCTTGCTTGTGTTGTTCTTTCAAATGTAAGTCGCTTTGGATAAACGTGACAGGAGTAGTAGTAGTAGTACATTTCATGTATTTTATTCCCTGTAGAACGTAAACATCATATTTTATGCCCAGTAGAACATAAACATAGTAACTTTATTCCATCTACATGTGGAGTTCCCCAAAGCTCCATGCTGGGCCCCCCATAGTTCAGCATCTACATACTCTCCCTGGCTCAGATCATGGAAACAAACCAAACATAGAACACACAGTCAGTCATCTAGTGGACGCTTTTTCTCCAAAGCAACTTACGACTGAGTTGTTGCCGGTGATGTCTACGCTGGAGACATGGGAGGTAAAGTGTTTGGGACGGAAGCAGGATTCAAGCCGTCCTACAACTTGCCCTACGACCTGAGCCACTATCTGGTCATGAGGATGCTCAGTTTTACATCACTGTCTCACCAGGAGGCTCCGGGGGTCTAAATATTGTGGGACAATTCCAAATCCACAATCCCTCAGATACACCTTCTTCTGTATAAAATATTAAGTAGGAATCTCTGTGTGTTGGGGACTTGATTCTCTACTGCAAATCAGTGGATGCACTCATGAAGACTTCCAGATGTTCCCCTGAAGTCCACAAATGCAGGTTAAAGGTGATGCAGATGCAGAGAAGAATCCAAATGTGGACAGGATGCAGAACCAGTGCCGTCATCTCTGGACCAAAGCTAGTGTAAATGCTCTGAAATGAAAATGGAAGCATGGACTGCGTGTCCTGCAGACTGAAGAGGAGAGAGAGAATCCAGCATCTCTGATGGGATGAGGTGGACCTGGCCTCATCTGGTCCCTCCACACATCGTCTCTATCAGGAGAGGCCTTGCACATTTCAGCCAACCTTCTCCAAACGTGTTGCTGCCCTCAGGTAAAATGCTTTTTATGTTCTACTGGGAATAAAGTTTGGCTCGGTGAGTCCACACCTTTCTAGGACTCCAGGTGCTGCATGACTAACCTGCATTCCGGAGGGTCCGATGACGTCGAAGGCTCCGATCATGCTGGAGACAAAGTGCAGGACTTTGGTGAAGCTCTCCTCTCCGATGCTCCAGGAGCCGTCGATGAGGAACACCACATCTGCTTTGGCACCTTTGCAAACTGAAGCAGGAAAAAGGGGCGATGAGGCCAGAAATGGCATCATCACACGGCATTGTTGTTGTTTACAAGCTGGATCACATAAAAAGCAAAGCAAAACAAGCCAGTTGAGAGAATGACGTGATGTTCTGGTAATTACGGAACATTTGGTGACCAGAAGGGCTGCAACAGGCTAATTGTCTCTGCCAGGGATTTGTTTACTAGATTCTTAACGACACCAACGGATTCCCTGGTTCGCTCTTTTTACACCTTAGTTGTTGGTGAGCTGGCGTGTTCCTCCTCACACGCCCAGCGGGCGGCAACATCTGCTGGTTGTTTACTCCCAGCTGGCTTGGAGTTTCCGATGTTTGACCCAACTTCCTGTACCTAACTTCCTGTCCGTTCTCCCCCGCATCACCTCCACTGCCTTCCTCTGAATACGTCATGTGACCACCAGCTGATGGTTTCGACCCACTGTTGGACCCCGTCATGGTTTTATTAGAGGAAACCAGTAGCAAGCGTTTGGATGGATCCGAGCCGGGAACCCATGAGCCTGATCTGGGTTTATAACCACGGCCAGAACAAGCTGCTCGCAGGTTCCAGATGCTCATCATGAAATGTTGCAGGAAAAATATCCAGGTTACCACTACCTTACCTCCACCTGCTCCCTGACCTCCTAAACCACAGCACATGGGCAGTAACTGAGTGGTCTGATAAGTGTCTCTTTCCGGTTTAGACCGAGGATGCATGTTATACCTGATCCAGACCTGCTCTGAAAAGCCGTAATGCTGCGAACTTTGGGTGCAAACAGGATAAAAGAGAAACGTTCCGCTCTTTCTCCTCAAAGCTATAGCGGACGTTTACCGGTTAGCCCCTGGCCAATAGAGCGGACGTTTACCCGTTAGCCCCTGGCCCATAGAGCGGACGTTTACCTGTTAGCCCCTGGCCCATAGAGGGGACGTTTACCATCATGAGGCAAGTCGAAATACAAAGACATGCGACCCCATTATAACAATCCACTGATACGGAACATTTCCTGATATCTGAATGTAGCTGCAACGTACAAAGTCTGCGAGGATGCGACATGTTTGAAAAGACGACTCTGGTTAAAAATCGGATGGACTTCACCGCAGATATTCCACAACGAAAGTCTGAAAGCAGCTTCAGACAATCAGAGCAGATTCGGATAACCCCCCCGGGATGCACTCGGTCCAGGCCTTGAACCTTGGGCCAGTTGCAAAGAGCCGAGCCAGTGGGGTTAAGGGTCACGGGACGATTCGCATGCCGTCTGCAACGTGGACATGAGGCTGGAGGTAACGGACGCCTGTATGGACCAATCAGATGATACAGACTTACCTGCCCATCCGGGTGGGATGGTGGGTGGAGGGGTCGGGGTTGGTGGCATGGTCGGAGCTGGGGTGGGTTTCACCACTGGGGGAGACACAAACAGGCCACATTGTGTAATAAACACGAGCTGTAAACAGATGGAGGGATGAGCTCATTGTTTGGGATGATGTAACTCAGTCT
This sequence comes from Craterocephalus amniculus, assembly GCA_036024015.1. Taxonomy (NCBI): domain Eukaryota; kingdom Metazoa; phylum Chordata; class Actinopteri; order Atheriniformes; family Atherinidae; genus Craterocephalus; species Craterocephalus amniculus. Next base: position 7,933 of record JAVQJG010267196.1, read on the forward strand.
GACTCAGTGTTGGACTCGCCGTCTGATTAAACTAGACCTCAGCATGTCCTCGGCATACTCAGATTCCACCTGCGTCTACAGGGGATCAGGTCATGTGACTCCTACAGACATGACACTGTGTGAGAGTAAATTCACCTGGAACACAGTAGGACATGGAAATTTATCCTGACACCACATGACTGTCAGTGGAAGCCGGAAGATAGCAGCTCTATGCATGTAGTAAAGTAATCCTAGGGAGGAGTAAAGTAATCCTAGGGAGGAGTGAATTAATCCTATGGAGGAGTAAAGTAATCCTAGGGAGGAGTAAAGTAATCCTAGGGAGGAGTAAAGTAATCCTAGGGAGGAGTAAAGTAATCCTAGGGAGGAGTAAAGTAATCTTAGGGAGGAGTAAAGTAATCCTAGGGAGGAGTAAAGTAATCCTAGGGAGGAGTAAAGTAATCCTAGGGATGAGTAAAGCAATCCTAGGGATGAGTAAAGCAATCTTAGGGAGGAGTAAAGCAATCTTAGGGAGGAGTAAAGCAATCCTAGGGAGGAGTAAAGCAATCTTAGGGAGGAGTAAAGCAATCCTAGGGATGAGTAAAGCAATCCTAGGGAGGAGTAAAGCAATCCTAGGGAGGAGTAAAGTAATCCTAGGGAGGACTAAAGTAATCCTAAGAATGATTAAAGTAATTCTAGGAATTGGGTCAACAGGTCAAAGGCCAGAACTGACCACCGTGCTTCTGCACCAGGTTCTGACCCGGTTCTGACCCGCTTCCTCCGGTCCGTGTACTTACAGGTTCTCTCATCAGCACTGACTCCGGGACCTTCCAGGTTTGGGGTCTGAACGAACACGGTGGCGGTGTAGAGGGCGTCCGGGGAGAGTCCTTCGAAACAGTACTGAGGCAGGCCGGCGGGGATGGTGATCTCATGCTGTCCTTTACTGGAGGCTGCAGAGAGAGGGGGGGGGGGGGGTACATGTGAGTAGTCCCAACACACGGCTCCATGCAGTCCACAATCCACACACCAAACCACCAGAAACACATCTGGACCCAACATAACCAGATCTGGAACGGGACAAACGCTCCACCATCAGACCAGAGGTGCAGGAGCAGATGACCTGTATTTGGTCTGAGTACGGATGCTTTAACCCCTTTAACGTCGTTTCTACGTTAAATTGATTCTAAAGAGCACCGGGAAACGTTGGACCCGGTCAGACGGGCCAGGACACTCTCAGCTGAGTAGAAAGGTGACGTCCAAAAGGTGAAGGACCCGATTGCTAACGGAGGACATCATCGTCTCTGGGCCGTCAGTATGTTTATGATGAACAAACACAGCGGCCTGAGGAGGACAGGAGGACTGGTTCAGGACGTTGGGACCGGTAGTTCTGGTCCAGAAGGGTGACATTTATCCTTTTGTGGACGAGTCACAGCAGAAGACTGTCCCTCATGCTTCCACCAGAGGATGGCGTCCCCCAGCAGAGACGTCCTCTGGGGGTGGTTAACCCGCCATCTGTCTCCGTAGCAGGACCAGATTTGTTCTGGTACGAGTGGCGGATGACGTCGGTATCGATGCTGTAACTTAAACCAGATGGAGCCGAAAGGCCTTGAGCCGACAGGAGACAGGATTCCAGCTCGGGGGTCCCTCCAATCAGAGCCGGAACATAAACCCAGAGTCTAGACGCCGCCATCGGACACGCGATGACATCATCCGATCCACACATCTGCTTGCAGTCTCCTCACAACCACAACAGCCTGCCTCTACTTAAAACGCCAGGACCAATCAGCCGCAGCCGGCTGGACCAATCAGCATCAGCCACCAGGTGCATCTGCAGGGCTATGGATCAATAACATCCAACATCAATAACGTCTAGAGGGATCCAGGGGCTGGTTTGTGAGATCCTTTCGGGGTTCTCCAGCTTATTGGGATAAAATGTAAAACCTCTATGTCTCTAATGAATACTGGATTTTTATCATGGCTGTCAGATTTAAACCATTAACGAAGGCATAAATCTACATTTTAATCGTTAATTCTTTGACACATTAATGCAGCAACGGAATTGACGCAGAACGAAATGCTCCCCACATCTTCGACTGCATGATAAATATCAAAAAAGCATGTTCAGCATGTGGCATGAGCATGAGGGTGAGGAGAAGATGAAGAAACATCATTCCGAGGGGGAACCGTTCCTTTAAAAATTGGTTTGTTGGGGAATGCTACTATGTTTTCAAAAAGTTTGTAAGTAAGATTTGAAGGATAAGTTCAGACCAGCAATTCATAACAACACATTGGTGAAATGAAGGAGTTTGTGGCAGAAATTGCTGTATTTTGAGGCTGTGTGAGCTGGCCCCGTTCACTCGCATTATATTGGATGTACGCTGATCACGTGTGGATCTAAATATCTCCCGAAGGAGATCAAGTTACACCAAAACTGTCTGGGTGAGTAAATGATTGTATTTCATGCTAGAAAATAGGTCCAGGTTGAAAAAAACTGAACTTATCCTAACCTTATCTACCCCAACTAATATGTTGGTGAGAACGGTTGGTAAATTAGGTCCATTGAGAATCATGCTAGAAAATAAAGTTGGTGTAAAAAGCTTCGTATGTCCTGATGTTTGTACGAACGTGGAGTAGACTTACGGTCGGCCGGGTTGAGTTTGATGCGATAGGATGTGGCTGCTCGGTGAGGACTCCATTTGATGCAGAACTTGTCGTGGCCGACGTTGAAGGTCTCGATGTTGGTCACGTTCAGGTAAACTGCACACAACACAGCACACATTTCCTCAGAAACTCACAGCTGATTCGGTTTTTATGTTTCTGCTTCGGTTCACATCAGATTTTCCGAAACATCTCTGTGTCCACTTCCAACTCAATCTGAAGAGATAGATAGATAGACAGATAGATAGATAGATAGATAGATAGATAGATAGATAGATAGATAGATAGATAGATAGATAGATAGATAGATAGATAGATAGATAGATAGATAG
>JAVQJG010267248.1:0-19156 GCA_036024015.1 Craterocephalus amniculus
ACCTGTCACTCCCGTGCAGGCCTCTGGGAAATGCAGTTTTTGGACTGCCCACCATGTTAGGCCTCAGGATTGGGATGTACCGGCCATTTACCACGTGACCTCTGATGAGGTCACAATATAAACAACAGATAGTTGAAGAATGAAAAAAATCTGGCATAAATAGTTAAACTTCTTCATGTCATTCATGTAGTCATAACTACTGTGTCTTAACACAAGGGATCTACTGATTTACTTTTGTGCCCTACTGGTCATTAGAGGAACTGCAGTTTGTAGCTCACCCTGATGGCTTATTTCTCAGCTCCAGAGGTTGGTACTTATTCATGCCATAGTACTGCACTTCAGACCAATAGTTCATTGGCTATCAGTAAGCAGAATGATGGAGAGGAAATAGAGATGGACCTGTGTTTTCTTTGTTGCTGCTTTCATTGTTATTCTTTTTATAATCCTTCAGCATTTGTGTTGGAAATACAATGCAATCAAAATGTATACACTACTCACTTTCTATGTTGCTAGGGTTTCTACTCTGAGACTAGGAAAGAACTTACAGTGAAGAAAGAGGTAAAAGGAAAGAATGGATAAATTTTCGTTTGTGAGGCACTCCCGGCTGAAAGTGAGTTTCTGTCCCAGGGGAAGGTGTTTATCGTGAGGTCTCGTTTGTGAGTGAAAGTGAGGGTGAAAAGGTGTAAAAGACTGACAGAGTCAGCTGAAATGCAGATGTTGTACCAGACCATTGTGGTGAAAAGGGAGCAGAGCCTGAAGGCAACACAGTGAATTTAGCAGTCGATGTATGTTCCAGCTCTCCCCTGATGTTGGCTAGTGAGTGAGTATTAAATGAGGAGGATGTGGAGGGAGTTGCGTTAGTTCAGGGTGTGTTTGCATCTGATTAAAATGCACACAGGATGCCCTGTATTGGAATTGGAGATTTTCTGGAAATGTTCCAGCAAGTAGGAGACTCTTCTTAAAGCCAGCTCAGGGAAGGGATAAGAAAGGGCTTAAACATCCAGTTGTGTGTACTCATTTTTTGTCGGGACTTAAATGTATCATTCTAGGAAACTCAACTCACTAATGTTACGTGTTGGTTTAAAGGTAAAGTGAGGCTGGGGTTATGGTGAGTGGGAAATCTGCAGGAAAGTCAATGAAATCTTCTCTGAAGCAACAGAATAACAACTCTGTATGTGTGTGTAGGTGTCTGTGTGTGTATAGACAAGGTTTGGAGGAGAGAGCATCTAATGAGCCCCACTGTGAGAGAGATGCTTATTCTCAGCACAGATATGTGGTATCTGTGGCTGCTGTCCACTTGGGGTCAGCGGTGTGTATTTGTGTGTGTCTGCTGCCAATCAAAGATAGTCTTCTTTTCAGTTTTTCTGCTTGAGTATTTACTCCAGTATCATTCAAAAAGTTGCACAATGAGAGCTGCTGACAGCTGGGGTTGCAGTGTCTAAAAGTGGCAGCAGCTCAGTTCAGTCTGTGCTGGATTAACAAAGCAATGGCTTTGATATTTGTTCAATGTAACCATCTAAACTGTGTATTAGTAAAACAAATGATAAAAGCTGTTGGAAATGTCCATCATCTGTGAAGATTAAGTGGGTTACGTCTAACAATCATTCAGAAAATGTTAGTCTCTAACAAATGAAAAACAGTAATCCATACTAAGACGGTTTTCCAACATTGACTACTGTATTTTCCACACACCTCAGTGGGACACGTTGGTTTCTACGGTGAAGAAAATGAGTTCAAGATACTTTTGGTTTTCTGTAAAAATCCTGCTGTCTTTTTTTAATTGAAGTCTATGTGTGTTTTCCTTACATTTAAAGGACTCTTGCAAAATAGTATAAACTGTTGGTATGGAGAAGTTACATTTTGAGAAAGGAGACATATTTTGTGTGTTTAAAATAAAAATATGTGTCAGTAGAGGGGAAATTGTGGATCTTTCAGGAAGTGATAAAAAATATTTTCTTGTTCAGTTTCAGCTTTCCCCACCCTGTAAAGTTCTACTTACACTATGCTTTGAACATCCTCTCCTATGGGGACTTTTTGTTTGTAGTCTAAACATTCCTGTGACATCACTAATCACATTTGTTCAACAACTTTTTTATAAAATAGTAAGATACAACAAACATGCCTGCTTAATAATTGGGCCCCTTTCATCGAAAAAGTTTGTTTTGAGAACCTGCGGAATTGGTAAATCTGAAAAAGAAGTAACCAGAACTCCATTTCTTTCTTCCAGGCGCCAATGCTAAGCTGCGGTACCAGATCACCTCAGGAAACACCATGGGGACCTTTGACGTGGAGCCTGAGGTGGGCACCATATTCGTGGCCCAACCTCTGGACTACGAGATAGAACAGCGTTACGAACTCCGGCTGGTCGCCTCTGATGGGAAGTGGGAGAACGAGACTCTGGTGGTAGTTCAGGTGGTCAACCGCAATGATGAGGCGCCCGTTTTCAGTCAGACCGAGTATCATGCCACCGTGATGGAGGAGCTCACACAGCTTCCTGTGTTTATCTTGGAGGTTAGTAAGTATGTTGTATGAGGCTTGTGTTTAACTAACCATCCGATAATGTCTTACAAGTTAAATTGAATTAAATTTTCCTCCTAGTCATAACAGAGGGTGACGAACCAGGTCTATTCCCCAAGTTATTTTGTTTGTTTACTGGAATATTTCCACATTGCCACCAAATCACACAGTCAAACTCTTGAAGCATTAACTCTGATATCTCGAAGCCAAATTAGTTTAACCCATTGACAGGTCCAGTTATATGATGAAAAATCTGTCATGCGTTTTTCTTAAACTCAAAAGATATGATCATGTTTAACCACCCATTAAGTTGAAACTAAAGCCTTGCACATGTCTCTCATCCTCTCTGCTGCATTTCAGACCATCACCACCCACTCCTGCTAGATTTGCGTTTGGTTCAAAGTGGCCTGCAGTATTACAGTAAACCATCTTATAACTGCTATCTGAAGAAACAACAGAAAATATCTAGATACATCACACCATGCTGAATATTTGGAAGTAATGGTCTCCCATTACATCTAATGGGAAGGTTAAAGACAGAGAAAAAAAGCTGAGCTTTCCAGTCACAACAATGAATGCAAGATGACTTTTAAACAAATCAGTTTTGTGCTCAAATCTTCTCCCTAAAAATTGTTTAATATTTACGAGATGTAGAAATAGACTAAGATGGATTTAGAGGCTGATCATGTAATCGAAGCACAGAAACACTACCCTGAAGTCAAAATTCAGTGTCATGCACACAATAGACCCCTCCAGACCAGGAAAGCCTAGATAATGATCTCTTAACAAACTGAAACATTTGTCATCTTTAATTCCTCTATAAGGGCATCAAATTATTAGCATTTACATGATTCATCTCATTTCATATCCAAACTGTGAAGTCCAGATCTAATCTAAGTCTGTGGTTAAGGCCATACCTGCCGACGGCAACAATAAGTCTGTATCAGTATCAGTATTAGTACTAGTTAAAATACGTTACTTCTTATCATGTGGCAAAATCATACTCTTCCTTTTTCCCATTGCATACTGGAATAAGCTCAAGCCGCTCTAAGACCCTTTACTGTGGAGGCAGATACAGAAAGTGTTTTACTGGCTCGCATGGTAGTTATTTTTACTGTTAAACTAAATCCTCTAACTGTATGGATCACATTTCCACCCGGACCAGATGAACTGCATTAAATGTAAACCTAAGAGAGTAACACCTGCACATTGCACCCTCAAAATAAAGGAGCTCTTTGTGAAAATGTTCACGTTTATGTGAACAATATGTGAAAATGTATCAGGTATAATATAGACAAATCTAATAGTATTAGTTTGGCTTAAACCGTAGAGGTGAATTAGCCCGGAGCGATACCTCAGCACAGATCTGGTGTCTTCATACTAACACATCACACATGTATAACACTGTTTAATACAAAAACAGGTGAAAGATGCACTGAGGTTTGACACAAGCAAAACCTCCTGACAGGAAATGGCCACCATCTGAAAGTTGCCTCTGAAAAGTTAGAGATGACCTCTTTCTTCCGTGGCTTTCATCCACCTTTCGTCACGCCTGTCTCCGGTAATTCACAGTAATATGCATGTGCCGCCGAGTCAAATCAGATTAAAAAGGTGGGAGAGCATCAAGAAGGGCAGGAAAGTAATCTCTGTCAGAGAGGCAAGTGTCACAGAGTCCTCAACCTGGGCCTGCTTCCCTTCGCCTGCTGGAATTGATTTGATGTGCGTTTGGTTCCTCTCCAACACCCTCAATAGTTTTCCTGGCGAACAGCAGACGAGCCCTCCCTCAATGCGTGCCGCTGTAAGCCCTACGTACTAATACAATTCAGAAGATAGTGAACGGAGGAGAAAATCCAATTTGATATGAATATTTCTTGACTTCACCTGCGCGACAGCCTCCTCTGTGGTGCCACCGCCCGCTCATCTTCAATATTGTGTACCTGCATCACATTGTCAGGGAAAGGAAAGAACTAACACGGGGGAGGTGGCTGCGGAAGGGAAGAGGGGACTTCAAAGGCTTCTGTAAACAAACCCTCTGGTGAGAAAAAGAGGAGAAGAAGGGGTAAAAGTGTACTTTTTCATGCTTTTGTCTGCGTCTATTAACTTTTAATTGCATTGTGTGTCTCGGTGACAGATGTGAGAGCTCGTCTCGCTGCCGCTGCTCTTGTCCCCTTGTTCAGAGAGATAGCAGGAAGGCAGGTTAATTAAGCAAACAGGACAAAGCAACAGAGAAATGTTTATTCCTGTGTTGTGGAGTCCCTGGGTGCAGGGGCAGCTGCTGCAATCAGCTCCCTGCTGCATGTTCTTGTTGCTGGGCTTGACATTTCTACATAATGAAAAAGCAATTCGACTGGTTTGATAAGAAAGCAATGGTAAAAAAAGAAAAGAACGAAAGTGGAAGAATGTTATTTACTTGAAATGAAATGTCTTTTGAACATCTTTCCACAACAAATGTAAAGACGAACGACTACATTTTGATGCAGTTCTCGTCTGATGAATCATTTATTGCCAAGATATTTGGTTACTGCTCTTGTGTGCGTGGTTTTTCAATGTTAGCAAAAATGTATGAAAATGTGTAACGCAAAGAGTTATTTGATTTTTAAAATGACTATGTATAAGCATCTTATTTGAGGCTAATCCAGTCCAGCATGAGCACAATGAACTGTACACTACATATATTGTTATCCAGTCTTGATCATTTTGTTAAAGTCGTTGGAGCAAGAGTGAGGCCAGAGGGTGTGCCTTGGGGCCACTCCCAAAATCCAAACTAATATGTTTTATTAACCTATGTTACATGTTTCTTGAGGGCCACACTCAAATGACATCTTTTTTCCTCTCAAAATGTCTTTGGGTCAGTGAGTTTATGTCTTTATATCGGTGAAAATATTGAGGTTTCCCTTGAGAATGAGTACGAATATGGTCCAGAGCTGTTAAAGATGGTTTTATAATGTTGCTGTAAGGATTGAACTGGATGAAAACATCGGAAATTCACTAAAATCCCAGTTCATAGTCAGAAACCAACTGATGAATACTGTAAATTCAGCTATGTTGAGAATAAAACCCTTCTAATTCTCATCACCCTGCTTTTAAGAGTGTTCCCCTCCTGTGATCGTAAGAATCTGCTGCGCCCTTGATCGGGAGTTTTTAATCAGAGATACTGCTGAGATATGCATACACTGAGCACAGTTACTTTCTGTCCGTGAAGACACATGTTGCTTCGCGGAGTCCTGATGTTTTCATTATGTGTTTTCATATATTTTTAATGTTTCCAACTATATCTGCGCCATCAAATCTTTCCCAGCTATATCAACGGGGTTTCATGGACCAAACTAACAATGGGCACATCTGGTACATCGGTGAATGTCTGTCTCTGTTGTACTTAGATGTGTGTGTGTAGTGTCACCATTGTTAAAGTGTGTCGCCCTCTTATTTCAGCAGATTCGGCATGTAAAATCAGGGTCACTTCTCTCAGTAAGAGGCCTCATTCTCACTGACTGCTCAGTGGAGCAAATGAGTGCATGGGAAAGGAGGTGATAATGACAACAGAAAGATAACAGCTGGTTTAAGTGGTCATGTGGAGTGAAGAAACCAGCTCAAAACCTTTGTACTACTATAGACATGCTTCATGCTTCCCTACGACCCCTTCAAGCTATGTTCTTGCCCAGATATAGATCATGTATGCTGGTCAACAGTTTGAAGTCACTTTGAAGTGTAATCTTGTATTGTTTTGTCTTCCCTGATGATGGCAATATATGCGGACCCAGTGGGGCCTGTCTTATTGTTAGTGACTCGTCACTATGGTTCATTTTTTCCTGTGTGTTTTCTGTGTGTAGGTGTCTGCGACAGATCCTGATCAGGAAGCTGACCAGACTGCCCTCCGCTACTCCCTTCACGGCCAGGGCGCAGGTGGCGAGTTCACCATTGACGAACACACAGGGAGAATCTACGCTCAGCGTCGCCTGGACCGCGAAGAGCGTCCTGCTTGGAGATTCCTTGTTCTTGCCACTGATGAAGCAGGCGCAGGACTTACAGGATTTGCCGATGTGCTGTTAGAAGTCAGAGACATCAACGATAACTCCCCCTTTTTCCCGTGCCCAGCGCTGGAAGTAGACGGCTGTTTCATTGGCCAGGTGCCTGAAAATTCACCTGCTGACACTTCCATCATGGAGATGCGTGCAATGGACCTGGACGACCCCAATGAGGACAGGAACGCCATGCTGACCTACAGCATCATCAAGAACATTCGCAATGAGATTAATCTCAACCTCTTCTCCATCAACGCCACTACAGGGACCATCTATACAGTTCTGCGCTCCTTAGACCGGGAGTCAGAGGACCGGTATCTGGTAGTGGTGGAGGCTCGCGATGGAGGAGGCCTTTCAGGGACAGGCACAGCCACTATTATGGTTTCAGATGTAAATGACCACCCACCCATATTTACGCAGAGGGTCTACACAACTCAGGTGAGTGAACGTGCCTTAAACACTTTATTTTCTCTCAGAATGAACATTAATACCAATACATCATTTATGTTTGCATCAGGTCACCGAAGATTTCGAGGTGAACAGTGAGATTCTTGTTGTTTCTGCGACTGATGGCGATGAGGGTGAGAATGCTGTCGTAACTTTCAGCATCGTCGGTGGAGATGAGGACAGGAAGTTCTTTGTGGAAACAGACAAAGTGAATCGACGTGGCGTAATAAAACTCAAGAAGAAGGTTGACTTTGAGAAGCCCAATGAGAGGACATTCAATCTGACTCTGAAGGCTGAAGATGCAGATTTTTTCAGCCTGGCTTATTGCCTTGTCCAGGTCGAAGACTCCAACGATCACGCCCCTGTCTTCTTCCCACAGTTCTACGAGTCACCTGCCATGTCAGAGGATGTCCCTGTGGGGACGATTGTTGCTCAGGTCACAGCCTCGGATCTGGACTCAGGCCAAAATGGGCGCTTTTCTTATAGTATTTCCAAAGAGTCAGACCCTTACAGTCAGTTCCTGGTGGACCAGTCAGGCTGGGTGGTGGTGGCTGATTCACTGGACAGAGAGAAAATCTCCCAGCACAGGATCATGGTCCTTGCAACAGATGCTGGCAGTCCACCCCTTACTGGTACTGCCATTGTTATGGTGACCATACTTGACATTAATGACAATGGTCCAGAGTTTGAGGCCCCCTACAAGCCCGTTGTTTGGGAGAACATGGCAGCACTCCAGGTGGTGCGAATGAATGAAACCTCCCTGCTTCTTCACGCCATAGACCGCGACACCTCCACCAACGGTGGTCCATTCTCAATCCGTCTTCTCTTGCTCACGTCAGACGCCACCAACTTCAATCTGACAGACTTTAGAAACGGCAGTGCAGCCATCACCACACTCCGCACCTTTGATCGTGAGCGCCAGAAAGAATACCGCCTCCCGATTCTCATGATTGACAGCGGCTCTCCTCCAATGAGCTCAACCAATACGCTGACAGTCGTTATTGGCGACAGAAATGACCATCCCCACTTGCCTGGACATACCAACTTTATTGTCTACAGTTATGAAGGTAAGCTTTTGTGTTTATTGTTACCTCATTAATTAGAAAGAAGAAAGATTGTTATTGGTTAGTCCTGTATAATATTTAAAATATTTTTATCCAGTGTAGTTCATTGAGAATTATACATAAACATCTATGGTCTATTGTTGGTTGACTGTGATTGTCATCCATAGATTGGACAGCACCAAAGAATAAGTTGTGTTATGATGTTTTGTTTCAATCAGACCAATCAGCCACCTAGTTAAGACAGTGTGCATGATTTTATGTAGATTACATGTTGCCAAAGGACTTTAATCCATCAGGGCATAAACATGGGACACATGGGACACACTTACTTATCCATAAGTAGTGTCTCCTTTGGGACACATTTGTGTCTGTGCAAAGCCTATGTTGGAAAGGGGAATATTTTAATGGATTACACTTGAATTAATGGCTTCTCCAGCTTTGAAAATGATAATAGAAATAGATTTTATTTCACTTTTACTTTGTTATGACTGCTTCAAAGGGTTATATAAAAGAAATAAAACCAGGTCTGTCAGTTAAATGAAAATATGGCTAAATATTTGAGTTCAATATCCATTGCAAACCTCTAACCAATAACTCTTTTGACATCCAGTTCCTTTTCACTGCAGTTTCTTTACCCGGGATTTTACAGTCCACATTTTCAGCTGGGTTGCCCCCAGTCCTGAGGTAAATAACAGGGAGAAATTGAGAATGTATAACATTTTCTAGAAGTCAAATGGCTCTGCAAAAAGTAAGTCGTAGGTTTTAAGCCATAGCAGTTTTCAGAAAAGTGGATGGAAAGTAGACAGATGACTAGCAGTGAAAATGTTAAATATTCTCTCCTTCTAAAAGCATTTCAAGTAAGGATTTTGCCGATTTTAAACATAGAAATTGGACAGGCATAGAAATAGCAGTCAATTTCACCTTGGTTACAACTTGAAAGCTGCTATTTGCAAAAATTTGATGGTTTCACTTATTGTGACTCCCAACAGAAAAAACATTGTATGAACATAAGCATGCCCGCAGATACCTAAATTTATCTATAATTTGCAAGTGGCAGTAATTTGTGAACCGTAAAACTGCCTCCATTTCAATTTGAGCAATACTTGCAAATTACTTTTTTTTAAAATGGATTCCAGGCCTTTCCTGCGTTTGGTTAGGATCAAAGTGAACATGTAAAGTGTAAGTAAAGTAATAAGCTGATGACGCCTTTTACTTCACCCATATAGTCGTCACACCTTCTAGTCTTCCAGATTTCTTGATTTTTTCATGATCCCTTCCTTTAGTATTTTGTGTCATTTTGACTTTCCACATGGTGACATTTATTTATCTGAAATTGTCTCAGTTTAACCCAGTACTCTCTACCCAAGCCAAGAGGTTAGGGTTAGGCTGCCTTGCTCTAGGGCACTGTTTTGCTAGTTGTTGAGAGACTAGAAACCATTTGTCATTCATTCATAATTGATTGTCCCAATATCTCTTCAGACTGATGTCTTTCTGATCACAGATGGGCTCCTTTAACCTTTAGGTTCGCTTGTGTCCCTCCCACCTCCTCCTGAGTGCTACCACTGTACTTGTCACAGTCGACTGCTCACAGACTCCCGTTGCAGCCCGCATTACTTATTTAGCATTTCATACCATCTGTCTCCCTGCTGTAATTTGCTGGAAAAACTAAAGTTTCCTGTTATGCATTTTTAGTGGAATCCCTCTCTGGGGCCTTTCCACATAAAAGTGCATTAACCTGCTAATACGAATCCATCACGTACCTCGACAACATGCCATGAAACAAACGATTTACTTCAGCTTAACTCCAAGGTTTGGCGGGCACATAAACAGGAGCGGTTTTTAAAAGTAGCTGATTTCATGCCTAAAGAGATTACAGCACTGTGTTTAGCTTTTAGTGAGCGAAGAGGAAAAACACAGTGAAAGTGATTCTAATGTGAGCACATCCTCCCGCTGTGCTGTCGAACCATGACTACGCCTGCCAATATGCCATTGCCGGTCACCTTATCTCCTTAAAGAAGCTTCCATTCTCTTCCTTTCACTTTTAATATTTGGGATGAACCGCAGGGAATCCTTGTACTGAAAACTAATTCCTTCCTAATACATTTTTAACTTTTTCTTTATTTTCTGTCTTCTACTTTTTCTTCTTCCTGACAGGTAGTCTCCCGACGACAGTACTTGGACAAATTCAATCCCCTGACCTTGATGACTGGAGTGAGAAAGTATACCGGTTCGAAGGCAAATCAACCAGGTACTTTGATCTCCTCTTGCGAAAGTTTAAAAGAACTGAAAGGTGACCTGCAAAAAGAGTGATGGTGTTGAAAGCAGAAACGGACAAGCTATACAGCATTTAGGCATGTTAGACAAGTAGAGGGGCTTGAAGGAGAGCAAGGTCTCAATGTATTGTAAAAAGACTGCAGTGCAAAGACCCAGGGAGCATTTTAGTTGAACCATAACCTGCCAAGCTACATATCGCGCTTTTTACATTGAAGAACTTTGAAAGTTTCTCTACCAATGAATTGAATGAGTCCCCTTACAATGACTCACACACAGTTTATACATTTCTATCAAAATCACAATTTATATTAAATAATGAGTGATTTTAAAAGTCACTTCTTGTACATCTAATTAATTCTGGAGGAATTTCTTAACAATATCTTGTCATTTTCACTCCAGTCGGAGCAAATTGTATACTTCTGTTTTCTGCTGAAACAGTCTCCTTGTTAAAACGTCATCATTATTTTTAGTTGTTCTGACCATAGAATTATCAGGTTTCTAATAGAAATGAATGCAAAAACACTGTTTATTGGGGAAGGCCAAAAGAAATGGTTGAAACAAGGAAATAAAGTACCAATGCACAGAAGTAGAAATACATGAAAGAGAAGAAAAGTTGCACAGATAAGGCTAGGCAAAAAGAAAAGTGCTTAATATTGATCATATAAGGTGAAAAGAGGTGTTGGGATAAAAAGTGATTTAGTGTATGGATTCTGAGAAAGAACAAAGTGCAAATAAAAATCTAAGATAAAAAATATGATAAATAGATAATGAGCAAAGGAAGACAAGACAAAGGAAAATGAAGCTAACAGAAACAGATAACAGCATCACCATGAAGACAGAGAATCAATCACAAAGGAAAAGGCAGGAAAGGGCATATCTGTTGATATTGTTAAAGAAAATGTCAGAAACAGACACAGGTCAAGATTTAAATGATTTTTTTTTCAGGTACTCTTCAGATAAACCTTTTTTCTATAACTGGAATAGCTTTATTTTGCTTTAATCAGTGGGTGAAACTGTTCGGTCCTTGTCAGATGTATCTGTAATTACATCTCACTATTTTACAACACAAATTTTTTATAGACTAGTGAAATCTTATTAATCATTTGCATAAATTATAATTAAACAAATATATATTATTTTATATGTATAGAAAAAGTCAAGTAATTTAAAATACAACAGAGAAGAGATGGGTTTAGTTCTCAGCGTAGTATAGGTAAAATATCGATCCACCAGTCTTTTCATTGACCCCCACTGAGCACTGTGAGGAATATTATAACAAAGAAACCAGAGAATGGCAGATGTAAAGCAGTTTTAGGATGTGTTGGATCTAGCATAAAGAAGATCCCCTTGTAAAGTTTCTCCTCTCATGTGACACAATGCAAGAACAGCAAAAGGAAAAAATGAAGATAGTAAAAAGCTGAACGGGAACTGACAAATTTAAAATGGAGAGGGATAGACCGTACGAAGGTGATGTGGAGGGAAAAAGAGGAGAAATCAAATTAGGACAGAAAAAGAAGCTGTTTGAAGGGAGAAACAAAGAGAGTGATGGAGAATGAAAGCAGTAAAGAACAGGGAGGAGAGAGATAGAAAAGAGGATCTGACTTGTCAGGAAGAGTGCTATTAATACTTCATAACCAGTGGTATTGAAAATTCCCAGTGAAGCGCAGCGAGGGCACACTCATTTTGTTTGATGAGGCGAGGCTTCATGCGGATGCGTTGAAAAGAGAGCCTGATTGCGCTCCCTGCCACCTTTTCTTCTAACGAGATACCTACAAGGAGGGACAACAAGAGACAACAAGAGACGACAAGAAACAGCGAGAACAAAGGAACCACCAGGGAGAGAATTACCATAGATGCTCCTGAACCAGCATCCCTCATCATGGCAACCAGGAAATAGCAATTTGTTCACAGAATGGATTGAGTTTAGGCTGAAAGTTATTTACATATAGAAAAGATGAAAACCGAGAGGAAAATAAGAAGTCAAGAGACTCCAGATGAAGAAGACCCGGTTGGCCAATAATAGCATGTCACCTCACGGAGAGGCGAAACAAACTGCATGTTGCATATAGAAATGAGATGATATCTGCACCCTGCCTCAGTACAAAAGACTGTTTTCAATGTGTCTGAGCTTGATATATTTTTCATTTGTTTTTTGTCATTGAACCGGCTCAGTTTGAAACATTTATTGCATGAAAATGTTCCAGGAGATATTCCGTTATCTCCTACAGCAGCACCAGCAGGCAGGCTCCATCCTGGACTCTCACTGGCCTCGGCCTGGTAACGGCTAATTAACCCGTCTGGTCTCTGAAGGTTGCTGCTGTGTGAAAAGGGTTAAGCAGTTACATGACCTTATGGCACAGATTCTGGACGCGGTTTGGGACTGACAGTCATCTGCCAGTTCTTTCCAGATCAAGAATCCCCGCATATGGATCCATGTTTGACAACTGACCTCCATCTGGTCGTAGTCTGATCTGAGAAATCCCATCTGAGCAAGATTTTATCCAGATTTTAGATGACATGGTAAAAAAAAGAGCATCAGAAGCATCAACGCAAACGTTTTTATTCTGTTTGATTTTCTATGCTTTGCTTTAATAACATTTCTGATGTTTTTCACCACACATTAGATGTTTTATACTGTTAACTCTTGCTGAATTCTTAGAGCTATATAAAATCTATATATATTTTACCTCAATTTGAATATATTTTCTTGACAAAACCCATGAGAGATTTTTTCAGAACTAATATGGACTCATAATAAGATTTAATATGTTAACGTGCAGCAGTTTGCAAAGGTCATGTTTTTTAGGGCAGATTAACTCCCTTTTCCCACAAAATGGGAATTATTGGCCACACTTTCATGTCTAAATGTCTACCAACTCCTAAGTGAGACAACTACTTTGAATGTTGTTCAAAATTTTCTTTAGACTTTGCATGAGGTTTAAAAAAAGCCTGATATGGTTCGCTGCCATCGTTGCTGCTCTTGTTGGCCTTTAGCCCCCTGCACTGGGACTCCTGTGTTGAAACGAGGGACAAAATCCAAAGTTCCCCAGCCAAAGAAATACTCTGCATGGAAACACACCAAAAGAAAGCATATGCTTTAAAGGTGATCTCCATTTGGCTACTTATGAATAAAACTGTAAACACAGCCTCTATGTTTCTCTGTCAAGTTTGACTTATACAAAATAAAATACACAGATATGCACAAGATTTGTTCCTGGATTAAATTAGGAACAATCCATGCAGAGAAAGTAATCAGAATAATCTGAAATCTAAAAAACTATCTTTATTTGTATTAAGAAATAAAATGTACACAGCACATATCTTGTCTAAGACTCTACATTAAAAAAAATTTCTGTTGATTGTATCTGTTTTGAGAAACCTAAGCGAACATTTCTCTCTCTCTCTCTCTCTGTTAGGTTATTCAATCTGAACCAGACCTCAGGTCAGCTCAGTATCAAAGAGGGAACCCCTCCCGGCTCATACCGCCTGCAGGTGCGGGTGTCGGATCACACCTGGCCTGACGTCACTTCTATCGCTCAGGTTGACGTCACCCAGCTGCATCAGGATGTGTTGCAGCAAGCCGCCTCAATCCGCCTTAACAGTGAGTTCGACAATGACACTGCTGCGTAGAAAATATCCATATAAACTTCCTCTGAACAAGTGAAAAAGCTTTTAAAATTGCATGATGACAATTCAACATACTGACACAAAAAGCACAGTTGCAAGGTCTTGATGGTTGCCATAGTAATAGGGAAAAGTGTTGCTTATCCCGGAGTACTGCAGGGTACCAGTTGGAGGTTGTCATCATCCCCAAACTCCATCAATACCAAAAAGACAGAAAAAAATTTCTCTTTGTTTTATTGTCTACTCCTTATTCTCTTTGTATTTTATCCGCACCTCTCATTCCAGGTGTCCACCTGCTTCTCACTCACCTTGAAGATTTATAGTGCAAATAAATAAATATGTTTTCCGCCTCATTTTCTCTCAGATCTGACAATGGAGGAGTTTTTCAGGAGCAGCTCTGGTGGCGAGGAAAGCCAGTTCTCCCGTCTGGGTCGGATGTTGTCTCAACTCCTGCAGACTTTGCCAGAGAACGTTCAGATCTTCTCTGTAGGCAATGCAGGCCGGCAGGGCGAAAAAGCACTCAATGTGTGGTTCGCTGCACATGGCTCACCATACTACAAGGCAGAGAAACTGCACGGTTACGTAGCAGCCAGCAAACCCAAGGTACGAATTGCGTTAAAATACATCGGTAGTCACATTTAGATCTTTTATCTGCTCATACCCACTTAAAAACTGTTAAAGTTTATATTAAGGTTCATCTTTTTAGTCTGTAAAATGAATGTTTATTCTAAAGGTCTGAGAAACTGTTCTTTGAAATCAAAGAGCTTGGACTTGAAATACTTTTTAATAACCTTTTCTTGAATACAGTTCAGTAAACACTTTACACTCTAACCAGTTTACACTCATACATATATTTCCCTGTTAGTAAAGGTGGTGAATATTTAGGTATTTTTAAAAGTCAACACAATGCTTCTGCAAGTGCTTATTTTTGTGTTACACGGCCGCATCCATACTCTGATTCCCGTGCTGTAGTGGTGTAGATGAAAGAATACTTCAGATACATCAAAACAACAGCACTGCAGATTTAACCTCACTTCTGAAGTTAGCAAACCTTGTAAACACATGTTAAACAAATGCAGCACTTGTGCATACACATACTCCACTGAGCATGGCCATGATTAAATCTCTAACTTTCAGCTGTCTCTCAGCTGATGTTTTCTTAATAAGACTATAAAAACTTCATAAAGCTACCTATGAAACAAAGAAAGTTGAAAAGGAACAGCATAAAACGAAACAACCATACTAGAATACTTAGATGATTAAAGAAAGATAAAGAAGCATCTATATCAACAAAACTATACAATTGTACATGACATCTGCAAATTAGTTGAATGAAAATCCATTTAAGCTTTCTGTTATATTAGAAAATCCTTATAAAGTGTCTGGACAAATCCAGCAATAGATGAGATCTTATGATCTTATTCAGCTTGTTTCAAAGGTATTAGTGCACGACAAAAACTGTAGAAAACACCGGATGATTTAAAATAACTTGAATAGCAAAAACTGAAAAACAAAGACAAGTTGTTAATTTTCTCAAGTTAAGTATTTTTGGCTGAGTTAGAACAAGACTGTCAGATAAACAGTGAGTCGGCACAAAAGAAAGATTATACTGCAGCTGACTTTGAGCCAAAAAATGAAGCCCTGCCTGGGGAGTGTCAACTGAATCACAAAAGTCCAAAAAAAGAAATACGCACAGAAGCAGGAAACCCTGAGGGACTCAGATGAAAACCTCTCACCCATAAAGACAACAAGGGAAAGGAATCCGGATGACAAGCAGGGAAACGGGGGAATTTGGCAGCAGACAGCAAATGACAGCGAAAGGGGAGACGACAAAAAAACACCAAAGTGCATAAATAACATTAAGGGAGATAACTGATGCAGTTAGACATCAAATCAAAGACAGATGCTGCCATCCTCTGAAATCCTCTAATATGTTCAAACACTGCTCATAACTTCAGCGCTGTTAGTTTTAGTTTGCGTTAGGGTTTGTGGTTGGTTTGAGTTTTTTTCCCCATGCTGTTTTAGAATTGATATATTATTAGATCTATATTAAGATTAATTTTAGTTATTTGTATGCGTAAGTTTTTTGTTTTTTTTTGCTACATTGAAACTTATCCTGTTATGTTTGTTTTGCTTATCATGCTAAATTAAGTTTGAATCACTGTTTGCTTTTAAAGTCATGATATTAATTCATCCTTTTTTATAAGAATATTTGATTAGGTTAATTACATTAAACATAGGCTTTTGTTTTTTTACTTCATGCAGCTTTAGCTTTGGTTATCCATCATCATTTCTGTTTGATTCAAGCTTTCTTTCAGTTTCAGTTGAGATGTTTTACCCTGATGTGGTAATTGTGATGTGAATGAATTTTGATGCAGTGTGACTTCCTTTTCATTGTAGTCACCGGACTGAGCTATATAACTTAGCACAGTTCATGATCCTAATGTAGTCATTTTAGGTCATTTTAGTTTTTGTAATTTTTTCAGTTCAATTTCATTAAATTTTTTTGTTTAGTGAGCTCCTTTCTGAGGTTCTTTAATGCACTTTTTTATTTTTGATTTGTTTATTTTCTAATTTCTGTTTTACTGTAATCTATTGGCATTGTTAGCACTGGCTATCCTAGTAGCTTTGATGCTAACATTAATTTTGTGATAATGCAAATTTGTGCTAGTTTCAGTCTGTTTCAACTTAAAAAGACTGAAGCAGTTACATGCAAGATTTCAGGCTGTTTTTTGTAGTTTTTTTTACTCAATTATTTATCTAAATTATTTTTAGTTTGTTGTTCAGTACTTAAAGTTGTGAATTTACCTTTTTTTTAATGTTTCTATTTAATGTCCATGTCCCCCCATGCAGCTGGAAGCCATGTTGGGTCTGTCCATCTCGCAGGTGGGTGTGGACGACTGTCCATTCACTGACTGCAGTCAGTCCGGAGGATGCAGCAGTGATGTTTCATTCAGCCAGGCTCCAGTGGCTCTCAGCTCCGGGAACATCTCTCTGGTGTCACTATCACCTAATTTGACTGCAAAGTGTGGCTGCAAGGGCCGAGAGACGATCCATCTGCCCTGCTCCGCTTACTCTGTGAGCCCCTGCCTCAATGGGGGCACATGTCAGGATGGACCGCTGGGATACCGGTGAGTGTAAGGAGGGGTCAAAAAACATTTTCATTAATTTAATATGCATTATGATCCATTCATGATGTGTTTAATTGTGAGTTTGCCACCTCAGTCCTCGTATTTTTTACTTTGCTGTAGTGCCGTAAGTATCTAGACATTATAGACATATCATGCATGGTTAACTTGTCACATTTCAGCTATGAGTGTTGTAATATTTAACTAACACACACATGGCACATATTTTTTATTGTCTTTCTGTCACCACTAATTTGAACTATACTAGCTGTTCACAGCTAAGTTAGGTCCCAAAACATCTAAAATTGGCAGAAATGTCCCGCTTGTTAACTGGTTATCTTAAAGTCTGTCAAACAATTTAGATTAACTGATCATTTCATATGAAGCAATAACACTTGGAAGTATTTTCAGCTTTACACTTGCAGGGACAGTAGAATTGAAATTCTTCTTCATAAACAGATATTTAAACTATTTTCTGTTTCATTAATGATCCTTAACCAACAGGAATAAACATAAGTAAGCAAAAAACAAAGCTGTTCTTATCTTTTAGATGCACATGTCCTCCCATGTTTGATGGCCCTGAGTGCCAGCAGACCAAACACAGCTTTGGGGGCCAGGGTTATGCCTGGTTCCCCCCCATCAAGCCTTGCTTCCAGAGCCACATCTCCTTGGAGTTCTTGGCTGAATCGGCCAATGGTCTGCTCCTCTACGACGGACCACTTGGCCTCATCCACTCAGGGGAGCAGGAGGACTTCATTGCAGTAGGTGAGTTTACTTCTGAAGAGCAGTTGTGTTCAGCATCATCTGTTCCAGCTGTGAAACCAGTGAGTTTTAAAGGATTTCCTCCTGTTTCTTTTATAAGCTGTGCTTATGTGATGTTTCTCTGAGGTTCTCGGTGTGGCGGCCTTGTTGCAGTGAGAATACTGAAAATTCAGATCAAAATGTAGCACCCTTTTCCTAAAAGTTTAAACATTATTTCAATGTCTAAGCTCTTTAAGAGACATAATAATCTCACACTCCCGGTGGGAACATTCTACAGCTTGTCCTTTTCGACAAACACAAAGCATTCATCAATCCACTGCTGTAAGGACAGTTTTTCAGTGGAGGAAGTGCTTCATAAACTCTAATGTCAGCTCCCGGCGGTCCTTATGTGGCTTTAATGGATTAGCCTGCCTGCCGATGGCCTTTCAAACGCTTCTTGCATAATCTCGTGGCATTAAAGTTATGTAATTATCGAATCCAGGCTGTTGCTTCATGGATCTGATGCGAAGAAAATCAAAGATGACAACACCATCAATGTTTCTGAAGCGTTTTTCACTTACATGTTCAATATTGTGACTGTGAGGTTTGAACAGGTCACACACACACACATGGAAACAAACACACACGTCTGATAGGGACAGCAGTTGTGGGGTTTATTGGAGGATAAACAAAACTCACAATTGATGGAGGGATTTCTGCTGTTGTTGCTGGGAATTAGTCGCTTACACAGCAATACAGATAAGTGATGTCAGGTCACGCATAACTTTACAAGCACAAGCAACAAAACTTTTTTCTGCCCTTTGTCTTTGTTTGTAACGTACAGCTCTCAAAAAGCACACAAGCATTGGTTCCTGCAAAGAAAAAATCTTATAATTTCCTCTCTCAGAGCTACAAGGAGACTTAAACAGTGACATGTTTCAGACACTGAAAGTATCTGAATGCAGTCTTTTCCACTATTATGCTTTCTTTATGCTTCATTTAAGATTTTATGTTATTTCTCCATCCAG
Organism: Craterocephalus amniculus; assembly: GCA_036024015.1. NCBI lineage: Eukaryota > Metazoa > Chordata > Actinopteri > Atheriniformes > Atherinidae > Craterocephalus > Craterocephalus amniculus. The sequence continues at coordinate 18,846 of JAVQJG010267248.1, forward strand.
AGCTGAGAAATGGGCTGCCAACTCTGAGTATAAACCACGGATCTGGAACGCTGACTCTTCAGCTGCCGTCCAAATCCACTGTCATTGACCGACGCTGGCATCGCCTCGACATTATCAGTAATGGAAAGGTGAGGGAAATGGGCGGAGGACAGTTGATAAGGAAACAGATGTTTGCCAAGAAAGGCAGATGTAAAGATGGATGGATGGATGGATGGATGGATGGATGGATGGATGGATGGATGGATGGATGGATGGATGGATGGATGGATGGATGGATGGATGGATGGATGGATGGATGGATGGATGGATGG
>JAVQJG010267275.1:0-40084 GCA_036024015.1 Craterocephalus amniculus
TGATTTTGTGTTCATCTTATTGTAATTCTTATGTTGTATGTAAAGCGCTTTGAATTGTCTTGGACCTGAAAAGCGCTATATAAATAAACTTGCCTTGCCTTGCCTTGCCTTGCCTAATGTTCATTGACAAGAGAGAGACATGCGTGCATGACAGCTGTAATGATCTGTCAGACTAGTCGGAGGTTATGTCTGGTGAAAAATCTTGTAGCCTGTGACTCCCTGTCTCAGACCAATAATATGGTGTTAACACACTACTCAATAAAAACTCAACGCAAGGGAATTTGATACTTCTAACAATACAACAATCTGATGACAATGAAAATGTTGAACTTTTCTGAAATGAGAAAAAGATTTTCCATGATACCTGGTGAGCAATCTTACTAAGATAATCCTGCCATGAGGTTGAACCGGTCTTTTTGTGTTAGTAAGAATCTGACATTTCCTTTTGTTGGATAAATGAATAACAGCACCGTCTGATATCTTTTACTCCACTGCTTCACCTACTATTAAGTGATTGTTTTTAATGATGATGAGTCTAAATTAAAGTAAAACTAAAAAGTGAAATATTTACAACACTTTGGGACATGATGCAGCTTTATAACACACAGCCGACCACAGATGTTACTGCAGAGACAGACAGGCGAGCTGAAGAAAAGCTGATATTTTTTCTTTCTTTAGAAGAAAATATAATAATGTCCACTTATTATTATCCAGTTTCCTTGTAATGGCAAATATCTTGTACATATCACAGTTTCTGCGTCTCAGTAGAGATATGAGGTATTTGAATATGACTAAAATTATTGTTTTAACAGACTGAAAGCCATGGAGATTACAAGCCTGAGAAATTCAAGAATGAAGGAGCTTCAGAGAAGTTTTCACAACATAATCTGAAATACTGATTATGAAGCAGAGTTTACTTTATTTGGTTCCTTTTTTGTTTTAAATTAGTGCAAACACTTTTCCAAAAACTGACCAGTCTTAACCCTATAAAGCCAAATGTGTCATATTTGATACATATGTTTCTGAGACTTTGACTTTATTCATCACTTTATGGTAAAAAAAAATCTGCTCCAAACTCTGCAGAATACAATATGAAACTTGCCTTCGTAAACAATGTAAACATTAACTTAATTTAAAAAATGGATTGTAACAGTGATTTAAAGAAAAGAAAATTATCCAAAGGTGTGATGAACTGAAACCCCATGTTTTCAGGCCATGTGCTAAATATATGTCCTCTTAAAATTGCAGATTATTTTAAACTTTCCCAAATTTTCTCCCCACTTTTTTCCGACAAATTACTAAATTTTTGTGTTATTATCTATTCCTTTTAAGACATTGGAATGAAATTGGGTTAACCTTGTAAAATCTTGTGAAATGATAAATTTGTAAGATGCCCCCAATCTTCGTATAAACACTCCTGATCTCACATGAAAAGCCATTTTCACTTAATTGACATGTCTGTTCTGCTAACTAAGTGATTACAGATCTGACATGCAGAGTGTGTGTAATGGGTATCTTAGCATTTATACTGTAAAATGTGTATCACCTCACTGAAAGGGCTTTTGTAGTTTTCCCCCGCAGGGCATTGTTCTTCAGTCTGGTGCACTGTTGGAGAATTACAAATGTCTGAATGTCATCTTCATTTAACATGCCTTTGAATAATGCATACTACAGTATGCATAGATTTAAATCATTGTCAGTTTCTCAGGGCTGCTTCTCAGACTTCACTGGTACAATACACAGCTCCGCCTGAGTCTTACCCACACATGTACACACTCGCACATGCACACACACACATACAACCCCTGATCCCCAAGCCCTGAACCCTGGTCTAGCATCCTCCATTTTTCAAGAGGTAATGATGTATAGCTAATAATGGGAACAGCAAGCTGGGTGTCTGTATTTGGGGAGATTGATTTCCGACATAATTAAACAGTTTTGAATAAAAATAGAGAGAAACTGGGAGAGTCAGTTAGACGGGGAGGGAAAGGAAAATAATCGTTTATACATGTAGAGAAATAATAGCTTTATTTTTACCTGGAATTTTCCCATTTTTTGGGGTTGGATATGTGCCAACTTCTTTGTTTATTTGCCACTTATCCGAGTAAGTCTGGGATCTTGCATGTTCCCTGTGTGTATTTGTGTGCTTGTATATGCGCTCAGGACTCGGGGTGGATGTATCAAAGCCTTTGTGGCTTTGTAGTTTTCCTTGTCACCCGGGCGGGACCTTAGTCTGCTGGGGATTGGGAGGTGCACGGCGAGGTGCATGTCTGCTCAACCCTCCATCCCATAACTGATATAAAAATAATCCCCCAGCCCTTCATTTGTGGCAGGGAGGAGGGGTTCAACTGAATCTTCTTTTGTCAACAGCCTTTACCCCATCAACCCTTTGACACCCTCTGTGTTAACATCTGTGTGTGAGTGTGTCTGTGTTAGACATGTTTTCATTAGATTTTTTTTTTATCATGCCATTTGAAATGTAGCCTGAAAAAAAATAAATGGAAACAGTAAATTGAGCTCTATCAGTTTGACAAAATATTTTTATGCTTCTTTTTTTCAAAGACAAGTTAACCAAATCACACTAAAAGCAAAGCTGCTTTTGCTTGAAAGGAGGAGGCTTGACATGAGATTACAAAGTTAAAAAAAAAAATCCATGGATCCTTTTAATGGGAGTTTTCCTCTCTATCCCCTTGTTCCTGCTCAAGTTAAAGGATCTGGTCGTGTTTGCACCCTCTGAGTTCATTAACATTCACCTTCTTATGAAGTTCACAGAAAAAATGCCCTTTGTTTTATTCTAACTGGACACTGGTAGTGGACATCACCAAGAAGACTTGGGGTCAGTGAAAGATCATAGTGTAGCTTTTCCAAACCTTACACATTCCACCCAAAGGGTCACTTTGTCATAATGTTGCATTACGGGGATGTAATGCCTTCTCCGACGATACCGACACAGATTGATGGTCTCTGTCTGCATCAAAATGATCCTTAAATGGATTGTATCCTGGTGTGAAAACGTTGCAGACTTTCTCATAATTTCTGGAAAGTCACAGCAGAAAGTCGCCAAGGATGGAGAAAGGAAAAATAGGAGCAGTCCGGGAGAGGAGACCAACTTTTCTAGATAGAATCAATCCCTTCCGTGTCTTTCTCATAACAGATCCCAAAGATCCACAGAGCATCAGGCAAGGAGGCAGCGCTGTAGCAGACTAGTCAGTAAAGGGACATTCACGCTGCTGTTTGCTCTGTTTTAAACAAACTGGTTGGCTTAGTACGGTTTGTTCAGAGCAATGTGAACACTCATTGGTTCGTTGGGGACCATAAAAGCAAACTCTCCATCACTTGTAAACTGAGAGGTCCTGCATCACTTACAACAGAACTCTGGTGCAGTTTGCTTCCAGCATGAAAGAGAAGGACTATAAAGAGCCAGATAGAGGAAGTGATGTAGACACGACATGTTACTCCATTGTTTACTGTGATCAGGCTGTTTTCAGTTCTGGCCAGTCGATGGGTTGGATTTTCTTTCTTTCTACAGCATCAGTGTTTGTTTAACCTGTAGTGAGCAGTCGTAACTGCTTGACATCATCCAGGTGTTTTGGTCCGCTTGAGTAGGGTCCAGTGTGAAAGCAAAGCAAAGAAAATGCAACATTTTGGGGAATTCCCTGTCCAATCGAACCCCGTTGTGAGTGTGCCCTGAGAAAAGCTGTCCTTGGTTTGAACCTTGCTGAAGACTGTAAAGCATAAACACTGGTTGTACCATACACACATAGCACATCTTCCCCACCATCTGACTTTTTGATTGACATATATAATCTTTCTATAATAAGTCAGACTTTCAGTATTTCACTGAATCATTTTAAAGCTAATGACGTTGTTTACAAAAAGAAAAAATAAAAGTTTTTCACCAACAATCACTCTGCCTTTGACCACAAAGTTGTATCAACAAATGAAGTTGAGAAGATCAAAGCAAGGCTTTACAGTAGAAATGCACAGCAATGGAAGTCTGACATCTGGAGGACTTTTTACTGTAACAGACATGTTTAACACATCAAATGGAAGGAGCTTGTTAAGCCCTGATTTAATGGAACTAATAAACATTCAGAGTGTGCAGAAGCAGGCGGGAGCCGGATTAAGTAAACAGTTCTGTGCAGGGCTCTGGTCTGAACCCACCTTTACAACCAGCACAGAATGAGAAAGGTACATGATCTCAGCGCACACCCAGCCAAAGCCACTCTGCATCCCCTGCTAGTGGACAGGCTTTTTTTTAACGTCCTATTAAGTCACCAACATGAAGTCCAATCTGTTACCTGTCCCCTTCCCGTCAGCCAGTTCAGTGTATCCAAGGAGTATATGTGTTCATGGGAGCATGTGAGAACATGTGCACATGTACAGTATGTGCATCAATTACCAGCCAGCTCCAGACTGATTAACTGTTTATCCTGATGTAGAGAAAAAAGAAAAAAAAAAAGGTCCTCAGAACAAAATTACCTGTGTTGTTGTGTGTGTGTGCGCCTGTTTGCACGGCTGTGCGAGTGTGTGCTTATCCTGTTAGGCCTGTGATGTCAGCGCTGTCTGGCGACAGGCTGATTAATGTCTGAATGTTTTCCAGCTATTTAGGCCAGAGCCCGCGCGCACACACTCACAGCAAACAGCAGGAAAGGGTTAGAAACCAGAGAGGATGGTAAAGACAAGAAAGCAATAAATATGATGGTTTAAAGAAAATAAGAAAAACAAGAAGTAGGAAAAGAGAAGCTAATTAACGGCTGGAAGAGAAAGGGAGGCAGACTTTGGGACAAACGGAGGGAGAGTTGGTTTTATTAAGATGGACACTGCAATCATCCTGATTTCCCCCGACTTGATGACTAATCTAACATCCAGAGTATTGATGATAGTGGGCCTGTCCCGAGTCGTTACTGCAGACCAGAGTGATGCCAGCAGCTTCTAATAGAACCATCTGACTGCTGTAATAAGGGGATTCTCACAATGACAGGATTTCTGAGCAATTATTAATGGCCTCTCCTGGCCCTGCTCTGCTTTTGGCTGGAAAACCTCTCGAAACAATTCTCTCACGTCATGTTCTCTCATTTACTCCCTTACTGTGATTTCCCTTCATTCTTCTCTTTTATCTGCTCCACGTCCGCCTTCGTCTTCCGTCCTTCTTCACTCCTTGGAGATTAATTCCCCGCTGGCTCAGAAGAAAGGTTCATTATCAAGATTATTGAAAGATCTCAGGCTTCTGGACAGTTGAGCAGACGAGACGGTCGCGCTAAAGGTCTTGTTATGGCTCGGGTGGGGGAGGTGGGCTAAGCGGAGATTTGCTCAGTTAAAGACATCATTATGACGAAGTGAACTTGCCGTCAAGGTGGCAGAGGGAGTTGAATGGAGCAGAAAAGTGGTGGTGAGGGTGCAGAGAGGGAGGCATTAGTTCTGTGATTAGCTGGGAACTAGCTCTCAACTCCGATGCCGTCTGGAGTTAATTAGCAGGGCTATTATCCTGCCATGTTCATCCACACCGATGAGCAGCTCTAATCTAGCCATACTCTGACGTAGTCCGGGGTCTTGCATATTTGATCTGTTAGTTTGCCCTGCAAAATGGTTGCAACCACTCTACAACTCTACAAGTAAGCACAGCCCACCATAAGTTAAACAGTTTGGTGTGGATGGTGCCCACGCGCAAACATTTCATCTCGTTCCACACAAACGTGTAGCTGAGTGCATCAAAAATAAGGTGGATTTATTTCAGGCATTATTATCGAAGAGTTTTTTCTTTTTTTCTCTGTTTTTCCCATCTTTGCTTCCCTTCTTTGCTCCCTCAGATGCCATATTAGCAACTGTCCTGATTGTGTCTCCTTGGACTCAGACATCACAGCTACAACAAATCTCCTGGAAGCACAAGGCGGAGGGGGGAAGAATTCGGCTTAGCTGAGAGAAGGCATGGATATCAGGGCCCCTGCAGAACACCCCCCCACCCCCCCTCCTGCCGTCTCTGTTTCTCTCTCCAGCGGTAACTTTTCATTCGGTGCTGCGGAAGATTTACTCTAATCTGGCAGATCAAAGGCGAGCATCGCAATCCTATTCCCCTAATCCAGTTTGATGGTGACTTTTGCTCATGTAATAACACTAGCAAAAAGAGAGATGGCTTTTAAGCGAAGTTTTTTTTTTCCTGCCTCTGTTGTCACAGTAATAATCATATTTATGAAAACATAGTTAGAGCTTAAGCTATTTTAGGTCCCGATTACATTTTACATTAACAATCATGACAGAATTGTAATTTCCCACTGTAATTCATCCATACAGTGTGGATCCTGGGTGTTATCTACTCCTCAACAGTTCCATTTCATTTACATTTTACCCGGATCTTTTATTCCCATCACACAATTTCTGATGACTAATGTTCGAGATTTTTATCTTTTAATGGATTTGCCCTGTCTGGGCATAAAAACATCTGGTTAGTCTTACACTGACTAATAGACTTCTAGCCATCGTCCAGTGACCCCTAAAGGTTCCTTAGAGGCTTTAATGAAGCCTTTTTTTTATAACCAACAGCCCCCAGCCCTCATAGATGAGACTCATTTGATTTGGCTAAATAGGAAACAATTAGCACTGACATCCCTTCAAGGGATTTTCTAATTCCTCTCCTTCACTGCAGATTCTTCTACTAAGTAAAATCTCTTTGAAGGGTCAGATGGCTGAAAGAGTCAGGAGGCAGTTACCTCATGTATCCTTACCTTTACTGTCTGCCCCAAAAAGATGAAAACAGAAAAAGTTTCCTAGAGGGGGTCAGATTTTCCACTTTACTTCTAAACTAGCGGCTGTGGTACTGTATCATTTGTACAGTATTTGCAGAATTTTTTAGCTCTACTGCTTTCCCTCCATCACACAAACCTCCCCTCAAACTTTCTCCTTTCTGGCTTCTCCCTCCCTAACTCAGCTTTTTTCTCCAAGCCTGAGCTCCTGCCTGTCAGCCTTGTAGCTGTCATCTTCGGAGTGTGTTATGAATTCCTGCTCTAGCCCTCACAGTCATTGTGACAAACAAAACTAGTCATTGTCAATATTTTATCTGCCATCTGTTTCTCATGCGCTTGCACTATAACTGTGACATTCACCGCTACAACTGTGGCATATTTCAACAACAAACAGCATGTCAGTGTTTTCCTCAAGCGGCTCTCACAGAAACACATCCAGTATGTATTGTATATGTGCCTCAAAAATACATTGCCTTGCCAAAAACAAGAGTATCATTTAATTTTGTGCGTTTTAGTCTTATTAAATTAAATTGTTTAATTATTATTGTTTTATGGAAGAAGCAAACACACACATGCTCCTTATTCAGAAATGAAACGTAGGCAAGCTTAAGGTGCTGTGGAAAATGTGGTCGCTCTGTTTAAAGAGTGGTCCCCAGTTTCTGTCTCAGCTGTTTTCTTTCATAGAGCAAGAACTTTGAAACGCATACTGGTTTAGGCTCCTTCTGTGAAATGTGCACTCTGTAATCCTTTGTCATGAGACGACTGGAGCTCGGGGGGGAAGTTTCTTGGGAAAGCTGTGGAGTAGATAGCCCCTAGTGGCTGCTTTGGAAACAGCACTTTCTGAGGAATGATGTTTCAGGCTGTAGTTTTTACTGTTTGTGCTGTATTCACTCAAGATATGTAGATTCTACCCCAAACATATTAAATTCTGCTTGTGTTTATCTCATGTTAAAGGATAAAACATGTTTTTTTCACCATGTTAAATAGCCAGTCATGAATGGCATCCCTGCATCGTACCTTTAAACATTTACAACATACAGTTGGCTTCATGCAACGTGAGAGAGAGCATTTCTGCTTAGGCTAAACCAGCTGAATCCAGTGCATGTGATGTTTTACCTAATAAATCTGCTGGAACCTTTGTCTCACCAGCCATCCAGGTTTGCGCTGAGGTTTGCGTGAAGCTGCTGTGACTGGCAGGTCTGAAATCTGGTTTATTGTTCCAGACTTCTGTTTTGTTTTGACGTAATCTCAGCTTATGTAGCATTTCACCCTCGGTTTATTTTCCTTTGCTGCGACAGTGGGACTTTTCTGTTAAAACGCAGACTTGATGAGTCATTAGTGGGCTGAGGCGTTAATCAGAGTGGGATGATGCATGGACGGGTGGGTGTTTGCATGTGGTGGATGACGTGACATTTTGATGGGATGGATATGCGGGTGGGGGCAGATCATCATTGGGCATGTTCTTGTGAATTTAGGGCGTGCTCCTCTGTGCATGTGCCACCGTGGGCGGAGGCACATGCATCCTTGTGTGTGTGTGTGTGTGTGGGTGGATGCAAGTGTGTGTGTGCGCCTCTGAGTTGCAGAGGTCCTGTCAGTGAACAGAGATGATTAATGGGCTTCTGCCACATGAATGAGCGTGAGACTATACCCAGCAAGCCTAACCAGAGCAATGCATACTTCACCTCTTCCTCCTCCTTTCCTCCTCATCCTCCTCTCCTCCACCCCTCGCTGCCATTTGCTTGTTTTTACACCTGCTCAGTGTTTTCTTTTTCTGCAAGCTTTGCATCTGTGGCGTGGTGAAACCTGGGCGGCACCACGGAGAATCGGCCGCGGATGGGAGTGAAAGAAAAGGAGGTTTGGAAGTGCAACAGGGCAAAGTCTTCAAACGCTTATGTTTGACATGACTAATGAAATTGTAGGCAAATCGATGATTGATGAGCTCCTGTATTCACAGAATCCCGACCATCACAAAGTCACAACTGTGTCTTTTGGGTGGCGTCTGAAAGAGGCTGCTGATGGGTTTCTTCTTCACTTTTATAAATCACTGTTGACATATCAGGATGATTTAGACTCAGTAACCACGCACAGGTGTGGCGTGTTTGGTCTGTTAAAGTGGAGCAAATTAAAATGGGTCACTTTTGGACTACCAGAGGTAAAAACATGTCGCTAAAAGTCTATGTCCTTACCAGACACGTATGATTGATGAACATTTGGTAGAAAGTTGGCAGGCAGTGCAGAGTGTGACAGATTAGCACTGTATGCCTCTTTTTCTCAGTATACACACACACCTTGTGAAAGTCATGCCAAAGGGGCACCTGTGTGTGTTTCTCTAAGGCAGTTCTGGTGATGTGTCAGGCTCTCGTATTCATTTCTATACAGTCTAATCAGGACGTGGCAAAACAGAAGTTGATGTTGACCCCAGATGAGAGCCAAAGAACTGAATCATCACACGCACTGTGTGAAACAGGATCCATCTCGATGTCAACAAACATGAAGCTGAATGATGATAGACTTCAGCCTAACTGTACTGGAGAGATGTTGTTTGTAAAAAAATAAAATAAAAATAGAAATCCATGATATATCTGGAATAGAGTCATCAGGATTCAGAATGATTACAGTTACCATAACAAAGATGCTTTGTTTCTTTCTGTTTTACTTCGACTTCACCCAGAAGGTGAAACAAAGTTGTGTAACTGTCGATGCTGTTGTTTTTGGCTGCCCTAGATTTTACTTTCTATACTGAAGGTATGCAATATGCATACACTGTAGATCATGTTGTTTTTATCATGATTTTTTCTTTGTTACATTTTAGCATTTAAACTACTTTGTATAACCTCTTAGTTGTCAGGGTAAGTTTTCCACTCACGGTAATACAGCTGCTTTCTTTTGTTAATGTGGATATTAACCTACACGAACAGTCTCCCTTGTTTAGGTATGACAAAAGTAAGCAAAAATGTTCTTATTATTGTCAAAAGGAAATAAAGAAACATGCAAAGACCTTTTTCTTTTTTTGGTACACACTTTAAAGGGCTAAACTAGCTAATGGGGCTGAGAAATGTGCTGACATGCCAGCTTACTACTATTCCAGAAATGATCTTAATATTCATAATCACTCCAAAAGACTCAATATCCTTACAGACCAAAGTTAAAACCTTTGCAAGACCAGTAAACCTGGCATTATAGTTTAACTTCTAGTTGATATCTTATTTTACAGTCAGTAAAAACATATAGGTTTCTGTAAAATCAGCTAATGTTATCCTCATTAGCCTCATCTGTTCACCTGATCTTTTATTTGTATTTCATAAGTCTGTAGCAGTGGCTCCAAAATACATTGTACACAAAAGTCGTGAGCAGTTCAGTCACACTCCAGACCTTTAGCGGGCCCTAAAGTCAAGAAATTCTAGATAATGCCAGGTTAAAAAATAAGCTTTACATAAAAAGGGCCTAGCAGATTTCTTTACTGACAACAATTGCACTGTCGACACATTTTCAACATAAGGCTGTTAGAGTGCACTAAGGCAAAGACGTGTTCATTATTTTGTGCAGGGCTGGTTTTAAGTGACTGGTTTGTGCTTTGGGTGCCTCATAATCAAGCATTTCTCCCTGTGATTGCACTTGTCATATTTTCATAAGTCCAAGTTAAAACAAAAGAAGAAGGGAAAAAATGGTAAAACTGTTAATGGTAACCCATAATCCTGCATGATTTAGACATTAAAGATGGCTAGTGTTAAGAAATGCGTACAGTTTCAGTCAGAATGCAGCCCTGCACAAAAATTTATAAATGAATTAATGAATAAATAAATAAAATCAAGCTTTCTAATCTGTAAATAGTATTTGATGCATTCAAAGTCAGAGCAAGCTCAGAACTTTGAAAGCTCATCACAGAACAGAAACTCTAAGGTCCTGAATCATGTAAATACTGTTACAAATAAGTTTCCCTACAGATTTCTGATGCTAGAATGAAGTGCTTTACTTCACATTTACGGTTTTATAATAATGTATGTATTGTTTATGATGTGCCTGTCTATACGTCCACATTTGCTCCTGTCTCTATGTAGCTTTGTGTTCTTTGTCCAGTTCAGTGCTGAGGTCCTGCTTTGTGAGCGGTGCTGATAAGAACGCACAGAAAGTGAAGGACTTGACTTCCATCCGCCTCTCTCCTTCAAATCCACTGTGTAAGTTTTTGCTTTTGAATCCGCTTTAACACAACTGCTGCTGCTGGTTGGCAGCGTGGAAGTCATCTTATGCAAATGGTGTCCAGCAGAGCAAATGAAAGTCGGCAGAGGCAGATCTCCTGTCTCTGCCTATAAACGGAGACAGATTTAAATTTCAGAGAGAATTTCTGAGAAAATTATCAGAGGGAAACAATGGATGATGGAGGCCTTTTTGTGCTCTTATACTTCAATTAGATTTTGCTTTTTATGATTGAAAAAACAACTTTTTGCGGTACGAAACCATTCAAGCTTTATAATAAACTATGGATATAGTGGATTCTACTGCCAATTTCCAAAATGCCACATCTGTATTCAATTGCAGCCTTCTGCTAATGATTATTTACATGATGTCACAGTGAAATTTCACACATAATGTAACTTGGGGAGACCCAAAGGTCACAAACACAACACATGCCCCCTTCTCAGGGTATGGCGTCCATCTCTACTCCACACGCACACTGGCAGAAAGTGAGCTCATGGGTTGCAGCTCTGTTGGCACACTCTGCATGCCATTCCGATCCTCTGATGAGGGGAGCTTGAAGGAGCTGTAGGCTCATAATCACTGAGCTGCTCTGCTCGCCCCTTCCGACGGGACGGTCAAGAAAAATCCCACCTGGATCGTGCCAAGAAGGAGCTGTCTGGGCAAAAATGCTAGCGAGAGAGAAAAAAGATAAACAGGAAGGAGAGAGAAATAAAGACCAGCCAGGAACGTCTGAGGTAATGGCTAAGGAGAGAGACAAGGAAGCAGATGAGAATTTAATTTGGAGATACGAACGTCATGTAGCTATTCCTGGGCTGAGGCTGTGAACAGAGCCTGCAGGCCGGGTTTCTCTTATCTCCAGCGCAGTAAACTCGGCAGTGATAATAGCCTGTCATTACAGAGCTGCAGCCCAGGAGAGGGATGGGATAAGTTAGCAGCTCTCGTCAGCACATGAGCCCTCATCACAAAGCAGGGGGAGATGGCCATGAGAGGGCTGTTTCCATTCCTCGCTCACATGCAGACATCAGTAAACAAGCAACCCAAACTGGAACAGATGCTCCCTCAAAACAAATATGAACAGACACGGAAACACGCCCACGCAGGCAGTTTTATTGGACGCCTGAGCGTCTAAGGCAGAGCGGCCAGGAACAGCTGTGTGTCCAGCGTCCACTCCAAGCACCAGCGGGGAGACAGACAGTGCCCCCTGCTTAGCCCCTTAATCTGGCATAATGCCTTCACTGTAACTCAAGATCTCATGTACGGCGATGGACACACAGCCAATTCCCATCCAGCCCCATCCTCCACTCCTCCCCAGCTGGCAAGAACGCCCACCTAACTGGTAGTTAACACATCCCACCCAAGCCAAATACCATGACATCTCCCACTGTCGGACGGATCCACAATGTGAGCTAACCTTTGCACCGCTCGTTGACGATGACTAAAGGCACCTGTTGTCATAGTCATACGATTGGCATGACTGAGGACACATACCCATACACACACTCATATCATGGTATCAGTCTCGGCACTTTAGAGAAAATCCCCATGCACACTAGACTTTCCATCCATGAAATATTCTCCAATCAGTGTTGTCAGATGCGAGGTTATCCGTGCACGTTAAAGTAGAAAATGTTATCAGTGGGGAAACGTGATGCGACGCACCTGTCCCACACAGCCAGCAACACAGGGCCGAGCAAAGGGCGTACCCAGGCATAAACACCAGGGACCTAGAAACATGCTCACATTCACACACTAATGCACCCCCCACTTCGGCGAGCCCTCATGCAAACACTTTATTTTTTTTAATTTTACTTTACCTCAGCCACATGCATAAATGCATGCATACGTGCACGCAAAAAACACTGATACTGTTCTAACTTGCTGCAGAAAGCTATATCCTCCTTACTTCTAAACAGGTTCTTGTTTTTCTGACAGGCCTCCCCAACCGCCTCCAAGCTGTCCCACTGAGATAAGCCGGCTGGCATTTTCATCGTTCCGGCCACACTGATTGGACTATTATCATAAGAAAGAGGCTGAGAATCCAGGAGGCCTTCCCGCTGGACGCCGATTCATGTTCAAAGTTGGGATTAACAATCTCGCCCCTCAAATCCTCTCAAACAAGGCAGGGTTGAGCAGGCAAATGAAGCAAACGTTCAACAGATAACGAAGAAGACTCTCATGGCTCAGTGGATAGAAGGATGATCGGATGAATGGACGGCTAGACGGAAGGATGACAAGTTAGTGACAAAGCTTCAGAGAGAGTAAACTTCATTATAAAAAGCTGCTACAAGAACTTTCTTTTCTGGACATTCACACACTGCAAACTGCTGTTTGTGTGCAAATACCTTCACAAATAATTCGTGGTTTTCTATATATATCTAGTTTTTACTTTAGATTAAAACTGGAACAGAAACTTAAAAACTCTAAAGGCTTATTTTGGCAAACATTTCCAAGGCTTCTAAAGCCTTTTTTTAGGTGTAAGATCCTTTAAGAGGTTTTAAAGAAATAATCCCTTAAATGTTTTACTATATAGGCTGTTTTTTCAACAATTGATAAACAAAATTTCACAAATGTCACATTTGTGGTTGTAATTTCACCCTTTTTCCCCTCTCCCACCTGGATTCACGCTACATGCATGGAGATTGACACATAGCATGTAAACCAAACCAAACCAGGGCCTTTTTAACATGATGCAGCACACATCTGCACAAAATAAAAGGCGGTGCGTAAGGAAGTGGAGATATGAGTCTTGACCTTTTGCGTGTCCTTTTTTTTTTTTTTTTATCTCTCTCTGCAACACTTCCTTCAGCCTCAACTTTCTTTTCCCCAAACTCGTCATAAAGCTTTAGGGATGTTTAGTGCTGCCTTCCTGCCGTGTCCCAGTCCAGTAAAACTGCAGTGCTAACAGTTTTACAGCGAAACAAACCTTATCGTTCTCTGACAGTGTTTGTTATATGCTACCTGTCTGTTGCGATTGCAGAAGGTAAACAGCCGCTGAGCATCGAGCCACAAAACAAGAGCCTGTTTTCGCTTTGCTCAGGTAGATCCAATATAGTTAGAATAGATGGTGACTAGGGTTGTACACAGAAGAGACTGTATAATATTTAACTTTAAATGGAGAAAATTATGCAACTTTTACCTTCAAGTTCTCTCTGTTCGGTCTTTGCTTTGTACTATCTGATACGATCAGTGTTGATACACGCATGCCTATTGTGATTATATATGACTTTATCTCCTTATAGTACTGGTAGGCCTAATAAATATATGTCTACCTCCCTCATAATTGTGTTCTTAAGATCTAAGGTAGTATGACTTAGAGATACGCCTCTTCAATCAGCACTCGCCTGTTCTTCCAAAGCTGGCATCAGCAGTCTGTGAAAGGAAATGAGAAAAAAGTGCAGTTCTCTCCAGGTAGCTGAACGATAGAGTATTTAAATTCCAGTCCATAACTCACAGAGAAGAGGTTAGAAATCTGTGAATACTGTAATTATACTCTCACTGGGCGAGCTTTGGCTCGCTGACATCGACACCTCAGAGGTTCAAAGGGAAAAGATCCTTGAACCGGGTTGAAAGAGGGAGGGCAAACTCTTAAGGATTTCATGTTGCCAAATGACTTTACCATTTTTTTCCTCAGGAGCAGTAAGTCCTTCTTAGAAACTGCACACTCATATTCTTTATATTACTTCAACTTCTTGCCTGTTCTGGATGATGTGATTGGGACCTGTAAGCCCTCACAGAGAGCAGATTTGTTGAAAGTATAAGCCAGTAAAAGTGAGGATTGCATACTGTTTTTAGCAGTTACAAAATGATTTCACAATGTTCATTAAAAATAATTGGCTCATGAAAATAAATGAAGTGGCATAGCTTATTTCAGGTGCTTTAATTAGTTCTCAAACTGTGATTTTTCCAAGAAGAAAACCCTTCCTTTGATTAGTTTCAAGTCAAAACCCTGTTTACCACACAGTTGGGATCCAGTGTAAAAAGCAGACACACCAACAGTCCATTTCCAATGTGAAATAGAAAAACAAATCAAATTTTGATCATTTCATGGAAAATACAACCTTTTTTTTATTTGCCAACAGAGAATGAAGCTTTGCAAAAGTTAAGACTGAGTCATGTTTACCACTGAGTAGCATCTTCTCTTTTATAATTGTCCTAGATGTGAGGAGAGCAGCAGGACTGTTGGGAGAGGTATGTTCTCCAGTTCTTGTATGAAACATTATTTGATGCTTCAAATATCAGGGTCTGGACTGCAGTCAGACCAGATCTTCTAATATGAAGCCACACTGTAGTTAAAGTTGCAGTATGTTTCTGTGCATGACATGCACTGATGGTGCCTTTCCAGATTTGCAGGTTGACAGCTAAGTAGTTAGGCACCGCTAACAATGTCCTGCTATACCATCAGAGATGCATCAGCTCTGATTATGGCACTCCTGATTTTTTTTAATGTGTCTGACCACAGAACAGTTTTCCTCTTTGCCTTTGTCCATTTCAAATAAGCAGAGAAGACAGCAGCGTTCCTAGATTATTTTTACGCATGAGTTCTGTTATGCAGCTTTGGCTTGCATTTACGGATGGGACAATGGGCTGTGTCCACAGATGATTTCTGGAAGTCTTCCCAAGCCCATGAAAGGATTTCCATGATGAAGTCTGGTTTCAATGCAGCATGGCCTGAGGAGTCGATGATCACAAGCATCCAGTATTGATTTGTGGCCATGTTCCTGATGCAGAAAGATGTCTCCAGATTATCTGAAGCTTTTCATATTATGTACCATGAAAGCTTCCACAATTTTCCACTAAGGCACATTTCTAAAACATCCTCACAATTTGTAGTGTTGTTTTCAGATCTCCAATCTTCTCAGTCATACTGACCTCTGCAGCAGCATTTTCCTCGAGCAGCTTGTTTTTGGTACTACTTACTTTTTGAGTCTTTTCCAGTGTTTTTTTTCTCTCCTTGCCACAGTCCCAACTGTTTGTTTCGAGACACATTTTTACCTTCAAACTCTAGGATTTAATATTTTCATGAAACAGTAGAATGTGTCACTGATAATCTCTGTTTTCATTGTTTTATTATAACTGAAATATTTGTATAGAAAATTTCTTCGTCAATGCTGTCTATTCTAAGTTACATTTTACACAGCATCCTATCTATTTAATGGGGGTTATAAAAGTTGTGATTTCAATACAGACAATATTCATATTCATTGGATAATGTCTTGTTTTTGGCAAAACCTCACTGCCACAAATCACAGTGAAAAATGAAGTTATTTTAATTTGACATAAAGAACATATGGGGACAAACCCATTGCACAGGCCTGATTATTATTTAGGTCATACTCACTATGGCCTCAATATGTAAATCATTTTTCATCTTGCATCAGCCAGGCCTGTGAAAGAAACGAAAAAGGAAAAAAAAAACTGACATGATCATCTCATAATCAACACTAATCACAATGGTGCCCCATTTTTCGCTGCCTCTAAACTCAGCTGAGAAAATCCTGATGTTATTAAAACTGAAACGCCAATTAATTTAATAAAGGAATGCAACAGCTTGCTTCCGGACTGTAATTAAAGTCAGAAAAGGGATAAATGACTGATATTTACTGGATACATATGGCTATGATTATTCACGGCGAATTCATTAAAAATCATCTAAAGGCGTTATCGGTACGGAGTGATGAAGCAAATGCAATAAAGAAATGTGCTTAATTAGTATAACTAAAGACATAAATGATTGTGAATTAATTGCAGCCTGATGCAAAGTCAGAATGTTTAGGATAGAGATTACATTTTTATTCATGTATAATTATTACATTTTTCCACAGTGTTTTATTTCCCATGTTCTGTTTTTCACTGACAGTATTGCTTTAAAGTTTCTTGTAAACCAGTTTGGGTGAGCGCAGTTGTGGCTCCACATACAGCAGCTGTTTTATATCATCGATTTATCATTCGATTAACAAGAGCATGACTCCCTGCATATGGCGCTGCTGCCTGTTAAGCACGTTAGAACACTTAAAAACACATTAAAGCACAACGGTAAATAAGAAACACTTGGGTTTATTGTTTCATATTGGTCCCTCATCAGCGAGGATGTTAAATCCTCTTGGTCTCCTAGCTTCATGGGATCCAGCTGACTCAAGAGGGAAGAAAACAGATTGCACCTGATCCATATTAATGTGTAACAGTTTTAGGGTGAAGCCTATCTTTTAATGTTTGCCACCCCTCCTTTTTCAAATCATATTAAACGGCTCTGAAAGGCTCTACATGATGTTTGCATTACAGTTGCACATTTAAAAGTATCAAGTGTGCAAGGATTAAAGTTAAGTGAAGGCTGATGCCATACCTGGATCACATTAGTCATGGACAAGCAGCTGGAGTAACGCGACGTGCCAGGTTGACTCATTAATATAAAAATCTGTTCAAAGAGCAGGTGCTGGTGTTTTTAAGGGTTTAAGTCATTCTAACATATAGCACACAGGTGGATCATCGTTATGGAGGGTTTAAAATCTATAATCACCATTAAATGGTGGAATATTGGAATGTGCTTGAAGCAGAGCAAGTCAATCAATCAAATCTAGTTTTGTTTGATATTCCCTTAAAGATTTCTCTGATTTCAACTATAAACAAAAATTCTTAAAATTTTTTTTTTAAATCTTGCTTCTTTCTTCTCTGGGACCCATTAATATATTTGATTAATAAAGTAACAGTGTTTTACAGTTGCTGACATCTTATGGTTGGAGATGGCAACTGTCTGAAGCACCATCTTTCTTTTCCTACTTTCGCATATTCTAAATTAATTTTGTCTCAAAATTTTTTTGAATGTTTTTGTGTTAACTCAGAGCGCATAGTTCCTTGTTCTTGCACTGGATCAATTCTAAAACATACACGCCTAAAGGTTTCACAAAATGATTTTGTTTCTTTCTTCCACTGATTTCTCCACCTTCCTCTAATTTCTCTCATAATCTCGCACTGGTCAGTAGTCAGCTTCCTATGCCATTTGCTGCAGTTGCCATCCAGTTCTTTTTTGTGCAAGGATCCACTGCAAATCCATTTAATCAATAATCATAATGTTTTTGAAATGAATACACAACAGGAAATGTGAATTTTCAACAATATCATATTTTTTTCTGCAATAATTATTTGTTACAGACCCTAATGTTTAATCTGAAAGTCACTTCTACTTTTTATGTGATTTTCAACATTTAAGATTACAACATGCTGCTGTAATCTTAAAGAAACACCTGAAGCATTACTCGGAGTTGACTGTGAAAACTTCCTACACACACATTGATTCCACCGTCTTTGCTTCTGTGTAATCAAAGCTTTGTCGCCGATGTGTGTAACAGTCTTCCACCGCTTTGATGATCCCCCAGTTTTAACCTCCATTTCGCATTCAGTCGTGCTCCAATTGGCAGAATCCAAGTCCTCCTCCTTCCTTTCTGAACCGCGCCGTCACCACCTGGTCTCCATTCACATATTGATTGCCGCAGGCCATGGTGATCAGCTGGGCCTGGCTTTGTATTTAGCATTTATAATGCCTCTGTGTTTCAAAAGAGGCCTCTGTAAAACACTGTCAGCTTTCCCTGCTCCCCCGAAATATCTGCATGATCCTCCATCAGCATTCACAACAGATCAAGTTAACCCACCAGAGAAAAGGCCAAGCAGCACATTGGAGTTTTTCTACGGGGATTTCTTTCTTTATCATTGTGATTACGCGTCAACACTGTGCCCCTTGCCCTCTTCCCTTTTGGGATCAGGCCGTTTTTTGTGTACCCTAGTTATTCTTGCCTTCCCTCTTGACTGTTTGCATATCCAAAGTTGCCAATCAAGCCTATGAAACTCTCTGCGGTCCTCATTTTCTTCCCAGCCGCCAGAATCCATCACTCATAGCACGCGAGGACAAAAGGGGGGGGCGTACCGCTGGAGGGCGGTTTGTCTGTCGGGGAAGGTGGTGTATGAGGTGTAAGGGGCAGGGTGTTACGGTGGAACTACCCCATTCTCTGGTTTCCAGAGCTAGGCCCAAGGGTTAATGACGCTATGAATGGTTTTCTACCCCTTCTCCTGAGCTCGGGTTATAACTGGAGATGGGGCTTTCTTTTATTGCCTTGTGTCAAAGTGCACATGGACAATGAGGACCTCAAAGTTCAGGGCTTACCTCCGTTTTTCATGTGCAATGGAGTGTGCTGGAACTCCAGGTCCACTCAATGCGCTCTTTGATTCTTCTTTGGGTCGCAGGGACAAAGGGAGAGAAAGTGAGTGCACATGTGGGAGGAGATGGGGATTAGGGCCGGAATCAATCTTTAACCTGTGCACTGTGGACACCAAACATAGCTAACAGCGGATCACACCGCTCTGCTCCAGTAAGGTTCAACATGACTTGTCTTTAGCTCCACGCATCAGTTTTCTGATCTAAAGTGTTTTGACTTCATGGCATCATCAACAATGCCGGTATTTTGATGTGTCTGAAAGATCTTTCCTACACTGTGTTAAAGCTCTGCTTCTTGTTTAAAGAAGTCATATTGAGGCTTACTTTTAGGAAAACAAGCAGCCTGCAGCTTTCACTGTGCTTAATCAAATCCATCTGGTAATAAATTTAACACTCCAAGACCCATTACTTCTAATTAGGCCCCAATTTGTCAAATAAGTATCATGAGTGTTGTTGCACTGATTTGTTAGACATTGTAAAGCTGCAGCTGAGCTACGGATAGTCTTTTGCTTGATACATCTTAATCCTTTAAATCAAGCACATTTTATCCTCTCACCTACAGCTCAAACCAGCAAACCATGCAAATAAATGCCCCTTTGTACGGCGTGTGCCTGCTTGCAGGAGTTTTATATCCAGTTAATGATTCCGTTTGGTTTTTCCTGCCCCTCATCAAACACAGTGTGCAGACATTACATGACGTCGTGAGCTATGCCCTTTCATTTCTGATAAGTGCTAATTGTTTGCGCTGCTTTATGGCCATGCCAGGTTTTCAGCTTTTTGTCAAGTAGAGATTTATTTGGCTCTACCCACTGTAGTAGCATACTAATCTAAGCAAAGCCCCATAACGTTTGTCTGCCTGTGGGTTGACGTAAAGGTGGCAAACACTCTCAATCCATCACCTCTACACCGTTCACATTTCTCCTTCACGATTAAATACACTTTGATTTATTGTTTCAGTTTTAATGGCGAGTAATGCTCACTTTCAAGAGTAATTGCTAGAGGAGCCAGTGTTGTTAGAAACAGTGGCGTGATTGTTAGCCATGAGTGAGGTTGGGGTGCCTGATGTAGTTTACTTTGATTTAATGCAAAATAATTCATTTGAACTAAGGAATGAAATAGAAATATTAGGAAAAATGATTAGTTGCAAGATAATTATTTAACTCTTTTCACTCTGCCACCCTCCTGCTTAGCATTTTGTTTAGTAAAGGCTTGTGTGAACGTGGTCAGTCTTGATGCTATTGTCTCTGCCCCTTCTACTCCATCTGTCCTGAAAAGAGTCTAGATTCACCAGAGCTGCCAGCAGGTCCCAGGTCTCATCTTTTAATAGGCAAACAGCCCAATTATTTTCCTTCTTGCATGACCTAATTGGAGCCCATGCAGGCTCAGATAGTGGCGCAAGCATAGAGCTGAAGATGTGGAGGAGGGAAGAGGATGGAGGAGGAGGAGGAGGCGGGGGGAGGAATCTGTTGTGAACAGTTCTTCAGTGAAAGTTTCCTGTCAAAGGGAGATTCTCTTCCCCTCGCCTCCCCACCGCTCTTCATCCCCATTGGCAAAGACAATGTCTTTTACAACAGCTCATTAATGACACAATGACTGATTTGATGGGACTCTGAAAGGAAGCCGAATCTCATTGTCGAGTCACTGCTCTCTCCAGCGGAGAGTCGGTTCATTTTGAGATGATTGTTGTGGATTAGGGCACTTGTGGTTTTTAAGAGTGGGGGGGATAACCTCTTTCATTCTGCTTACTTGCATTAGCATCCAAATGTCCTTAAGTGATTTACTGGATTCCTCCTCAGAATTAAACTGTAATTTGCATTTGACTTGTGGTTGCTCTTAACTGAGTCTGCATCTCAGTTTAGAGGCACAGAATGCTGCTGCTGCACCATAACACAAATGGAGAATAAGTACAAGTTTGAATTAGCAAGCATAAGACAAAAGTAAATGTTGGTTTGATACAATGTCACTCAAAGAGAGTGACTGGATAATTTAATCCCTAAATCCCTATAAACCATTATCTCACAAGTACAGAAAACATCCCACCTGCAGTTAATGTTTGCCCACTCTTGAAGGGCCACATTTTATGCATATTAATGAGTATTTTGAGCTTCAAAGATTATTACTGGAGTAGCAAAATACAAGTGATGGTTCTTTTTGCACAGAAAGGACTCCGGGTAAGATTTCCTTTTCTAACGAAAGTTTAATGAACAAGCAATTTAGATGCAGTGATCAGTTCACAGTGATAATAGTAAAACATATAGAAAAAGGAATTAAAATGTTAAATTCCTCAAATGTTTTCATTTAAATGTAATATTTAACTTTCTATAGTGCAAATTAAAACTGTATAAGATGACCTGTCTGTGTTTTTTATCATGAGGTCATGATGCATGGAGGTGGACGCAGCTGGCGCTCACAGTCGGATGGATGAGACGAGGTGGCGGGACAGGAACCAAACGGGCCTGCTGTCCACCTGCCGTCTTTAGAACTCCTCCTGGTACCAGAGCGCTCCTGCTGAGCGGCGCCATGGCAACCTAAAAGTTCCCCACTGATTGGCCAACCTGTTACAAATTAGCACATCGGGCAGCTTCATTGAGTCATTAGCATTTAAAGAGGTGAGCTGAGGGCACAGAGGCGAGATCATCCGGGGCGTCCCCTGCAGTGCTCCTGCTCCTTTATAATGACCACTGAGCAACCTGACAGGGTCCCTGAATACAAACAACAAGGTGCTTGCTCTGTCAGTCATTTGTCACAGCTACCTGCAGGCTATGCAGGGACACAAGGGAGAAAGGTCCGGCACTGAGAAGGACCTGGTCGCAGCCTGTGGGATCAGCTGGGAGACAATGCCTTAGGGTAGAGCCAGGACAGCAGCAGCATTTTTACATTCACTTTCACCATCGTCATCATCATCATCGTCGACCTTCGTCCACCTTAACTTGTCATGATTGCCCATTCCTCCCATGCTCATTTTCCACCTCCTCTGTTCTGTCTTTTTCTTCATGCGTGGGCTTACAGTGACAGATGCAGAAGCTCCTGAGCTCTTCTGAAGCTGCTCTGACTGGCTTACAGTTTAACCACTGTAGCTCAGGGTGAAAGGTCAAAAAGCTGGGCAGGGGGCAGGAGATGGATCAATTTGTACCATCAGTCTTAATGAGACAGGACATCATTAAAAGCTAGTTTCTGTTAATGAGAAACACTTCCTAGGGTCCCATTGCATTTACCATTAGCCCAATGGAGAATGAGATCTCATTGATTCCGCACAAATGAAGAACATGAGAGGCATCAGTGATTTCTGATACTATCACTTATGTTTCTCCTGGAATCGATACCAGCTGTAATAATGGAAGAGACAGACTTTTTCCATTGGTTCAGATAGGTAAGGATGGAGGGTCGTTTTGTTTATGCTGCATGTAACATTGGCAAAAGACCGACTGCTGGAAGGAGGCATACCTTTGTAATCCACTGAAGCCATTACACATGTGGTGCCAGAGGCGGCATGAGCTATTACATGGTAATGCATGGTATGATGCCACCTGGATCCACTTCCTTGATTCCACTTCCCTTCTATCTGATGAAGGCCAAGAGGGCAAATGAAGCAGCGCAATAATGCTTTAATGTATGAGGGATGTAATTCCACTTCCTTACTTTGACCACTAACACAATATTTACTATCTGATGCCATTTCCTCCATGTGTCTGGATCTGCAGGATTCAGCCTCTCATGAACAATAGCTCCCAGTCACTGCACCTCCCATGGTCCAGTTAGTTCTGGATACAACATCCATGCTCTGTCCTTTAGCCTGCACCTGAGACTAATAACCCCGGTATCTGTTATCAATTACAGTGTCTTCAACTCTCCTCTTCATTCCCCTTAAGGCTCTCTCATCCTCATTGTCTCTCACTTTTTGCTACCAAACTTCCTCATCACTTCATTAAGATTGTACTTTTTTCCACTCACAGTTGTCATTTTTGTGTCTCAGGTTGTCCTCCAAACATGGTTACGTTATAGCAGGATCATTGTCGATCCAGCCCAAGGTTCACAGAAAACTCTTTCAAGTGTTTCAAGTGATCCAAGCTTCCTGTTCTTTTCTCTTTTTTCTCTAGACCTTTCTTTCTTTTACATCTGGCTTTAGACACTGCAGCAAAAAAACAGGATCATGATCTGTCGAGGGCACTTGTTTTCTGCTTCGTGTCAAATGTTTCTCTTGACATACTGACCTCTCACCAGAAGCTGGTTTCAGAGCTGGATATGGAGAGATACTTTAACCTCTTCCCGATGAGAGCCTCCTGTGCAGGGGAAGGATTGAAGTATGTGCAGTACAGAAGATCTTTGCTCATGCTAGGAAGCACCAGTCCTGCCATGACGCACATCAAAATGATGGGGAGGAATTGTGCTAAAAGACACAATCAGTCATTGGCCTCTAAAAATAAAAACCCATAAATCCAATACTCAACAATTATATGGACATGTGCTTCTGCTAATTTCTTCGCTTCAAAGACAAGCTGTCATATGGAAGCAGAGACTCTGCCGATTTACAAAGATGGCTGTCTCATCATGTGTGACAAAAGCTCAGTAAGTCAAGTTGATTTATGAACATTTTAAACAACCTCAGTTGATCAAATAGCTGTATAAGGGGAAAAATAATACAATCCCGAGTTCAACAATAAGAAAAAAAAATACATCAAATAAAAATCAAATACAAGAGCAAAACAGTATTATAATAGAATAGATGCATAAAAAATGAATAAATGCATGTCAAAATATAGACACATTAAAGCCAAATAAAAATGTTAAAGCTGGCGGCCAAAGAGTAGCAAAAGAAAAAATAAAGCTGCTAATGTCTTCTCTATGCCTTTGCCTTTGTTTGGAATGATTCATGGAGCTCCTGCTACATTACATGAAGGAAGTTTCACAGTGAAATATTCACTCTTCCTATGACATCAAATGTTGGGGTTCACTCCTTTCTGTATGCTGATGGTGTTTCTGAGGTGGATGGATTTGCGTGTAATTCCTCTGACTCAGACCACTGATAGAGGTGTCAGTAATCAGAAATGGCTGAAGAATTCCTGAGATATTTATCTGCATAACACTTCTATTAAAAAACAATAATCCCACAAATTAAATACATAGAATAAGAATTCATTTTAGATGTTATTGGACAGAAGCCTTGTCAACAAGAGGTTCAACTGGAGCGCTTCAGCTGCAAACAAGATGAAAGAAGTGTACTAAACATTTCCATCTCTCTGTAAATAAACCATCAAATTTCTTATTAGAGGGTCTTTGAAAGTTCTTACAGGGTGCAAGCAGCCTGTGAGGGTTATCCTCCGTATTGTTGAATATGCTGTGTGATAAAGTTTGAATCACTTCTATTCCCTCTGAGAAGCACTGTCAAGCCTGTTTTCCAGCATGGATTCTTTCTTCTAGAGTTGTCCATCGTTCATTGCTTCACCACAGCAGTCCCCTTCCTCACCCCTGCACACAGTGACCCCTCAGAGGGAAAGAGGAAGTTTCCACATGGTTTAGCACTCTTCGGGATGACTTCGCTGACCCCAGATGCTGTCCAGATGCAGGTCAATGCCGGGGTTCAGGATGCTGTCCGAGTGACTTACAGCATGCTGTAAAAAGCCACGATGGAAAGAAAGAAAGGAGAGAGGCTAAACTTTAAACTGCACCTTGCAGAATGAGTCAAATAAGCATGAAATTCCTCACAGATAGAGTTCCCTTTTATTGTGTTTTCAGTTTGATGTTGTAGCAGCTCCTTTCTGAGAAAGCCGACACGCTGGTCTGAGGGTTGTCATCAGAAGTTCTGTTTTGGATCAGTGGAACACATAAAGCGGCAGGTTGAATTTTCCGAACGTCGCTGAGTTATTGCTTCCCATCAGTCCAGGAAAACACGGCTGCAAATATTCTCATGTTAACACCTCCGCTTTTTCGCCTTGGTGGCCGCTGTTCTCGCTCCTCTGGCACGCTGAGGAACAATTAAGTTTGAATTGGAGCGAGTTACATTTCTGCAAGCTCACTTAACAAAGAAGCCAAAGTCACTTTAATCTGTGATTGAGATACTTGGGGCAGAATATAATCACTTTTTTGTTTTGCAGTTTAATGACTGCTGAAGCGCAATTAGCTCAAGTGAAGAGATCAAATGATGCATAAACAGACTGAGGAGTGAGTGAAGTGGTGCAGAATAAATCAGCAGCAGTGTACCATCTACTTTACACGTCATGTGCTTATGTTTTCTTTCCTAATTAAGCAGGGTTGGCCCCGGAGTGCCCACTGACTGGACTAATAGAAATAAAGTCTCTCTAATGGACTAAGGGCAGACTATATTATTTCGCCCTTCAAACTATCCCCATCCCAAACTCCCCCCCCAACCAAGCCATTCTTCAGGCAGCAGTCATAAAAGCCAATGAACCATAGGAATATGTTTGCCATATGGCCTTTGATTGTTAAGGGGAGAAAGCAAGAAGGCATAAAGCTGCTGTGTGGTTTGTATGTGTTTTGAAAGGGGCACGGATGGGGGGTCCTAAAACTCCCGTTGCAGCATGAGGCTACAACGAAGCCTGCATGAGTGAACATTATCCAGACTTGTCTTTTTGTGTGTGTGTGTGTGTGTGTGTGTGTGTGATTTACAGCAATGAACTGCAAGTGCAGCAGTGTTTCTAGGGATGAAGGGTGAGGTTTAACACAAGCTCAGAGGGTCAGGCCAACAGGGGGCTACGCAAACCAACAGCTCGGTGGAAAACTGGTTAAACTCGGCACACACTCACACAACTGCATACACAGACTTGAGAGGGAGACATATATCTGACTAAGCCCCAACAACATGTCTTTGATAAATGATTTGCTGGAATTTTTCTTTTCTTTGTTGTTTTTTTCCACATAAAATTAAACGAGTGGATTCGTCAGGCTTCCTCTTGGATTTTATGTTTTGTAATTGAAACAATAAATTAGATATTTGTTTCAGTGTTCACATGTCCAATCTGCAGCATCAATAGGTTTAACAAAGTATAGGAACTTTATTTCAGAACATTTACAGTCAGCAGTGGTTTTCCACTTACAGCCTTGTCAATCACTTTTATTTATCACTTGTAGATTTTGTTGCAACTGAGACATGTGGGTCAAATCTTGAACAATCATATATGAAAACAAGGTTTTTATGATGTTTATTCCTTCTAACTGAACAAGCTGCAGAGAAAAATGAAATGTACTTTATGAAAATGATAAATGAGGCCCATAGAATAAATATTTACACCAGTCTGCACCACTAAGTTTTATAAAGTGAGTCTTGCTAACATATTTCTTGCAAATGATGCAAACTGAGTGCAGAGTTTAGTTTGTTGAGTCAGAACACCACAGATGTCAACGTGGACATTGACGTTAACATCTCAGCTTCCAGAGCTTCTCAGTTTTCAGTCCCTACAGACGAATGTTGCCGACCTTTCACTCAGCTCCGATCTTTCACAAGTTTGATCCGACAAATCGTCAACTACAAGTTCACACTAACTGACCATTTGATACTCCATCTAGATAGATGGATAGATAGATTACATCAAAACACAAGTGAAGACCTGACTTTAGCCATTGCCATCCATTCTCCATAAAGATCCATAAAGTAGATCAAGAATAACCTTAAGAGTTTAAATTACATAATCCATAATCAGTGTTAAAGAAATATTTGAGTTATTCACACAAGGAACAAAACACATCAGGTTCACACAAATCCCTATACACGCACTCAAATCAGCTCACATAGTATACATGCAGCATAATACCTGCTCAGGCAAATGGGTTACTTCTCAACCTCACATATTAACTGACATTATCAGCCAAAATAAAATCCCAATTTACTGTTCATGCTTCTTTTTGATTAAGTACCTTGATGTACAGTACCTTTATCAGTTGCTGAGTGTTCATTTCTTTCTCTGTTAGTGCTGTATTTGTCATTTTGTGGTGGAATCAGAATTCACTTGACACAAACATCTTCACAAATAAAAACATGTATTTTTCAGTATTTGTAGTTAAATCTGTCTACAAATGCTGAATGAGCAGCAGTAGCTACATCATTTCCTCTGATGTGAGACCACTGTGATGCATATTTCTTCATCTGTTAGCATACGAGGGCCCAGTGGTCTCTGTGTAGCCCACAGTGTAGCCCAAATTTATGTAACAGTCCAGACCAGGCATGTCAGCTTTGAGGATGAGGAGCAGATGAGAATATAGAAGCTTGCAGTAGAAATGGCTGTTATTAATTCCACTGAAATGTGCAACTGAACTTTATAGTTCAGTGAGCCTCTGACTTAGGTCTGCATATAAATTTCCCAATGCAGTGGTGCGCTCGGTGACATGAGCCTGGTGGTGGAGGGTTGGTGTGACGTTTTCCTCCCTTCCCAAAGTGATAAACAGAAACATGAGAGTGCAAGAACAGAGAATGTACAGGTCTCATGTTTTCAAATTCTGTGATAAATTCGAAGAATCCCTTAAATTTGGAGCATAGCGTGCCTTTTTGTCCGTTGAATCAATGTTTTGTTGAGAACTGGAACCCTAAATCTATTAAAACAAAAAGATTAAATGAGGGGTAACCAATCGTTGGATTGAATTTTATAGATTTCAACATTTTTCAACATTGACTTTTGAATATGTTGTTTGTGTATCATCTGCATATACATTTATATTTCTACCCTTTGTTCTCTCTCCTTGCATGGATAATGTATTACAGCATTCAGTGTCTCTTCATTCCACTGTGTCCCATCTTATCTTCCTTCTGCCTCGCTCCTTTGTCCTGGGATTCCACAGCTTCCCGGCTACATGAGCACTCATGGCTCAGAAGTCCCCTTGCTATCAGCGCAGGCCTGCTATCTCCTGATGGCCACGGCAGACACTCCATTGAGAGAAGATTACAGCCTTCATCTTTGTTTTACTAATCACCCTGTCTCTGTTTCGTGTACATGCAGGGTGAAATCGGGGAATCCAAAAGCTTGGAAAGAAGCTGACTAATTGGGTTTACTAATCATACTGTCATTAGCCTTTAGGTCTGAATCTCTGTTCTTTTGTATCTATGAAGAGGAAGGGTTTCTTTACTCACTCAGAGCCTTTTTCTTTCTTTTTTTATCATCCTTTCTATTCAAAAGTAAAGTGATATCATAATTAGAAGTTGCATACATGCCTTTCAGAGCTGTAAATAAATCATTGTGTTATTCATCTCAGGGTGCACTTTAGGAGTCTGAGGACATTCTTTATTTGAGCTGATGATACAATTTCATCACAATGAGAAGGCATTTGGTTCTTGTCACACAGCGTCCAGATAAATTCAGCCAAACTGATGACCGACACTGAAACAAATGGATATATTATTTGAATTTCATATTACTTTTTTCTTTTTTTTTAAGGTTATTTATGTTCATGTCAACAAAAGAGCTACAAGTTTGTTGAGCCATTATGCTGCATCTAGTTTCTCCAAACCTGATTAACTCTGAGAATGAAACTATATGTGGAATCATTATTAAGAATAAGATGAATTTTATCAGAAACTATTCTGTCTGAAGTTTTTTCTTATATTTTGATTTTATTATATTTTTACCAATGTCTTTAAATCTTACTGCTTTACATTTATGAGTGTGAAACTAAAATGATCTCTACAACACCCTGTGGCACCTTTTGCTGTCATCACTCAAACAAATATGGTATGTCATGAGGGCCATTTGTCCCCAGAAAATCAAAAGCAGCCTTGTTCATTCTTCTTAATGATACATCTCAAAACTTTCAAGCTAGGCTAGAGTACCGTTTAGGATACTGTAATGCCTTAAAAAGGTCATAGAAGACAGAACACATGCACACTATTTTTGAAGTAGTTATCTGAATTGCAATCACTGCTGCACCTGAGACCGCTGGATCACCTCGCAGATGAAATCATGGTTATGTCTGGAAGAATTTTGGCCATAGACAGATGCCGTAGGTTCTCAACTGAACTAATTTCTGAGCCCGTTTTTACCACTAGATGTCAGTAGTTCTTATGCACTATTCCTTTAAGTATTGCATTTAAGGGTGTAACGATTAATCGATAAATCGATATACTTTCATTAAAAAAGATTCAACAATTATTGAAAATAATGACACAAAAGATTAGCCCCTGTTGATTCAACTTGGAGAGGTGTACTTTATAGGAATAAAAGAAGTTGTGGATGGATTTGCTATTGTTTCTTTTTTGTTTATACCCATATTTTTTAATTTATACTTGATTCCTTGCAAGAAAATAAGATTCTTCTTACTAAGAAACTTCCCTGCACTGTCTAGCATCCAGGTATTTATGACAATCACACTGGTTGAAATTTTGATAATAGGTGTTGATAGATATACTGAATTCGATTTCAAGTCTGAATCGTTTCGGATTGTATCATTCCAAATGAACTAGTATCATTCATGAATTGTATCGTAATCACAAACTCTGATTTGAATCGAATCATTGTTAAAATAAATTTGTACACCCTAATTGTATTCCTTAGTGAATGCATTAAATGCTGTAAATACAGTGGCATATTTTGCAGTGTAATTTGCTCCACATAAGACCAAAAGAGTCGTAGCAGATTCATTCCTTCACTCCATACTGTTGTTTACCATCATGTTGCTCATGAATGAGCATTACAACACATATATAAACATAGCAGAAGTCTCTCTTTTGGCATTTTCTGTCAATATGTCTTTAAAGTAATACTTCAGTTTCATGAACCAGTAAGTTCGCGTTGATGTTGGCTATCATATGCTCGCTGACATACCCCAGCTGCTAGAGGTGCATGCACTGATATTAAGTCACCACATATCACATCTGATTGTGTCTCGCATTGCTTCATTCTGGCACAGCTTCTATTGTTGATGAAATGATCTGGGCTTCAGTGTGAGCTCATGTTGGCGTAAGTGATTTTGATGTATGACGGAAGCCCGAGTTGATTTAGTCCTAGACTACATCAGCTGCCAGTCTTTGCTTTATGTCCTGAGCATGATGGACATCCGCAGGAGCAGGGGTCAGACATGTGTGGTGATGACCTCGTCTCAGTCCTGACCCAAGGAATGGGCTTGTGTGGTGGGTTGTAGAAAGCACTGCATCTGTAGGCTCAATGCAATCGGTTGTTTCCCCGTGACAAATGACAGGCTACGTCACGGAGGAAAGGGAAAAATAACACATTGTGTCCACTTTGACCCCTTTAAACAGTGCTGCAGGGAAGACTTGGGGCCTGAGTCTGCTCTTGGGGTTATAGCTGGGCCCCCAGCGGCCAGGGATCATGTGCCTAAGTAACCTCCAGACATCCTCAGGGATTTTTGGGCTAGAGGTACACCTTGAATTAGGATCAACTTTGATGGAGTATCACAAGTACTGCGTAGGAGTAGAGGTGAAAATGGGACTGAATGTGTGCCTGCACATGTGACGCAGATGTACACAGGCTTGCGTACCCCCTGCTAAAGTGTAAAAGGCCAGATTTTTCTGTGATCAGACCAGCTATTCTACATCTAATCTTGGCCAGCTGCATGTCCGCAGCTCCTTCAGCCTCATCTCCTCCTTTCCTCTCCATCTGAGACCAAATTTATTGAAACTACAAATTATCTAGACCCAGAGGTTCTTCCATTGGTGGTGATGGTAAGCAGATGGCAGCAAAGCTCAGATAGACCAAGCCTTCCTCCCAGACCCCCATCCTCCTACATAAAGCACCATTTGCATTTCATGAACCTTAATTGTGTCTGTTGCCCTCCTCCCCACTGGCTCTCCGATTTTGTGCCTGTCACTATGCACCCCTGAACCCTTGAAGGAGATGTGATAGATTAAGGTGGGCCTTCTGTTTGCATCCCTTCCATTGTGTTCCAGAAATTAGAAAATATTATCTCCCAGTTGACTCGAAGTGAAAAATGTAGCGGGACTGAAGTGTGGGTGCAGGATGTGATAGTGACATAGGGTGTGATGGGACAAGATGTGGAGGATTTGAAGATATTAATGAGAGAAGGGATTTTTTTCAAGAGCTTGTCCTTGACCCCATGAAGGCGAAACAATGATGCGTGAAGCCCCCAGACACCTATAAAACGCTGAGTTAATAATGCACATCAGTCAGTGTTTGATGGCTGCAATTAGGCAATTTCTTTTTAAGGCATCTTTTTTATTTGTTTTTACACAAGCACCAAGGAAGAGCTACATTTTTTGCAAAGATACTGAACCAAAATCTTTTTTTTGTTTATCAAACTGACAAAAAGCTGTTTTTTCAGGTACATGTGGTGGCAGAATGATGATTACTGATATGGTTAATGTGATGGAGACGAGACAGTGCTCCTCAGATTATTCTTAGTTCATCATCATCACAAAATTAATCTGGTGTCTTTTTCTCATTTCCCACCATGTTTGGGTGCATGTATGAGCAGGTTTAGACAGGTTTGTTTAACAAATATGAGATAAACATTTCAATACTATTTAGTACAAAAAAGGAAAAGAGAATTTTTTTAGCTTTAATACATTTTACTTGCGCATCATCATAGTTTTTTTTGCCATGTGTCTTACGAACATTAACCATAAAATGGAATGGGAATAGCAAATATTTGATTCTCTTTGGTTTTTACCTTGATTTCCCCCTCTGCTTTTTCCCCATTTTCATCCACCAGAGGTCTCCAGCTTCTCTGATTTCCAGTGTGCCTCACTCACTTGCCTCTATTCTTCATCACCATACATGCATCCATTGGTTTACCTGTGATTAACTCCCATTTTCCACCATCCATCGCCATCATCCACTTGTCCATCACATGAATGTCCTAAATTTATCTAGTAATTCCATCTTTTCTGTGAAAATTCCCCCATTTTTACCTCTTTTCTCACAGCTGATCGACCTGAGCAGTTGCTGTCTGTAATATTGTTTAAGTAAAGAGGAGCATTGATAAAACTGTGCTCCTTCAGATGTGACAAACAGATGAGGGTTTGTTCCAACCTGCTCTTGGTAATTTCTCTTTGTGATACACTGAACTCGTGTCACTTTGTCAGAATTTTTAAAAATGATTGATCAAAATCAAAAGAATAATTATTCTCAACCTTTACCACTAATGATGTGTTGTACCATAAAAGCTTTTGTAATGGCTCTGGAGGAGGAGCACTCATTAGACTGACTGATGGTTAATAGAGATTAGACAGGTAGGGAAAACCTCCCTTCTCTGTCGCATGTGTGCATACTAATGGCAGAAATAGCCTCACAAACAACCTGAATTCCAAATGAAGCCTAATGACTATATATGGAGTTACTGGGGTTTAACACACTTCGCTAAGAAAAATATCAACTGCAACACCCAAGGGCTACACCGGTACACTCTCTAAGCCAGTCCTCACCAACCCTGGTCCACAACGGCTGCAGGTTTTAGAGGTTTACCTTTTGTCCAGGCTGAAAAAGCATATTGAAGATTTGAGTCAGGTGTGTTGCCGCAAGGAAGCATCTAAAATCTACAAGAAAGTAGCCCCCAAGGTTCAAGCTTGGTAAGCCCTGCTGCTTTGTGCTGGACTGGGCTATATTGTGTCAAACATTTTGTAAAATGGCGCAAAATTCAGGAACTCTAGAAAGTGCAGCACAAACTCATTGTACCAAAAGCTAACTTGTTTCATTACGATTTGCTCCATGGAGCCGCAAGAAGATGGGTCCCTCTAATGCTAGCAAGCGCTACTGATCAGGTTTTTGTGCGTTTCTTTCATTTCTCGTTTTTATCCGAGACAGAGGACCTGGGATATAACTTGTAATATTTCCACAGGAAACGTATTTAAAACTTTATTTCTTGAATTTGAATAGTTTTGGGAAAAGTTTTAATCTAAATATTTGCACACAAAACTGGCACACAGTGGCTGCACAGAGCACAAGCTTTAGGATTCTACGCAACCTCCCAGCTCCAAGTGGATGGGGGGAGGCTGCAATTTTTGGCACTTCCACATGGGCTTCACCTTTCTAAGCCGGAGGTTGCCTCTTGGTCTGGATGCAGAAGTCCTACAGCATCTAAGCTTTATTAATTTCCACCTCCTTCTGTCTTCCACTTCCTGTTCCTGTATGCAGTTCCTGCAAAGTATTTCCACATATGCATTATTTCCCTGCATTTTACATCCTGCTATTTGTGCTGCACTGCCTCAGATCCTCCT
Organism: Craterocephalus amniculus; assembly: GCA_036024015.1. Lineage (NCBI taxonomy): Eukaryota > Metazoa > Chordata > Actinopteri > Atheriniformes > Atherinidae > Craterocephalus > Craterocephalus amniculus. The sequence continues at coordinate 33,272 of JAVQJG010267275.1, forward strand.
TCACACAGCTTGTGCCCGATGTCTTGTAAATTGCAGTAGACCCCAGCCCTTATCGCCCTCGTGTGCAGCACCTGTTTGTCATTTGTGTGTGTTCTTCCAGACTGACTTACTCCTTCTATAGAGAGAAATGTCAACTGCAAGCCCTCTGTCAAAAACAGCGACCTTGTGTTGTCCATTACCTTAGATTTAACAGGTAAGCACCCCTTTGGCATTGGTCTATGTGACATGTAACTCAATATCTGGTGGAATATTATGATGTACTGTTTCATTGGGGTGATTTGCAGCTGTCTGCATAGTAATCAGAATGATGCAATACCTATATTGTACCACACAGAGGCAGGGTTTATTAAACTAGTGTGATTTATCAATCCTAGTGCTACTACTGTGCACATCCACAAGATGGTGCTGCAATATAGGACATGAAAAAGCATTCATGCTGTAAGCAAATTTATATCCAACAAAATGGAAATTTACCTCAAAAGTATTCTGGTATAAAAATACATCAGATACAGACTTTCTTCTGGTTGAACACAACAACTCATGCCTGCAGACATGCAGGCCAGAATACAGTGTCCTCATTTCACATCAGGCTAGTATGTCAGAGCTGGGGGGGGTAGTGGGAGGCTGTGACCTCTCTGGCCTGCAAAAAAGAATGCTCTTTGTGAGAGTTCTCTTTCATAGCTGGAGATTTAGACACCTATGATCAGTTCAGCACAGAAGGACTGCTTGTGGACTGACTGGAATACAGTAAATTCCCTACAAACCATTAGCATAGGATGTTTGCAATTTCCATGAATTATAACTAAAAAGTTTATCTAAAACGATTTGATACATTATAGTAATGTATAACGCAGCTTATAGACAGAAAGGCTCAGTCATAGTGGTGAGAAACATCCTTTAATGGTTAAAGTCAAAGTAGCTTTGGTAATACGAAGTTTAACTGTAAACATTGCTGCCAGTTGCAGGTTGTAGTTTCACAATGAACAGTAAAGAGGGCAGTTGTCATTAGAGGCACTCTGTTCGAACTGAACCCAATGATGAGTTGAAAACCACCACACGACTGCTAGTGTAAGCTCTGAATGAAACAGCTTAATCCAACAACATCGCTCTTTCAGAGGAGAAGATGTCAAGCAGAGGACAGACGCTGTCTTACGGTATTTAAACAAGTCTTCTTATATCTGATATCATGAGAGACGGCGTTGACACTGAAACACGAGCTGCATGTTTTGAATAACTGGCATCGTGCTTCGTGCCTTTGCACCAGCGTGTGGGACACAAGTCACATACAGCATTTGCAACCTCAAGCACAAGGCCACTCACGCTCTATCCACCAACATGTACTGTAAGGTAGATTTAACTGCCTCGGCTGAAGGAGAGAGAATTTACAGGGCTGCATTTCAGCTGCTGACATCTTTGATTCATCTTGAAGCATGCGAGCGAGTTACAGATTCAGCATTGCACATGGTTCTTTTCTGAGTCTTTTCCCAAAGTTTTCCACAACGCTTTTGCAGCTCAGACGGGTTTTTGATTTTGCTTTCAGACAGTAAATCTGTAGCTTTACATGTTAGCATTATTCCTGTCCATTGTAACAGTGGATTACACAGTATTGAATAATGTGAGAGGAGTTTTATTTAGTGAGTGTTTTCGGCTAGATTGTCATAAAGAGCTGTTATGCACAAAATATAAACAGTGTTTTATACAGTAGAGAAGAAAAATAACAAAACATCTAGACATGAGTGGTCAGAGACTGCAGCATGTCAAACTTCAAGTATGTAAAACAGACACTTATCATCACTGCAAACTTCTCTGTCCTTCCTTCACTTAAAGAGTTCATTCTAAATATATATTTTCCTATCAACCGGTTATATTTATATGGCTTCAGCTTTGTGGCATTTAGTTATATCATTTAAAAATGTGTTTATATATTTCCTTTGGCTATAATGCCCTGCAGTGTTTCTTTCTTTATGATATTCAATTAAAAAGGCAATTTGGCTTCTTGAAACTTAAAAGAGGTGAAAACTAACGTCAGAGTAATATAAAATTAAGGCAAATAAAGAAAAAAAAAGAAGCTTATTTAAGCATATTACTCTGTTATCCAACTCTTTACAAGCTTGCAGATTAATACTGACATTCCAAATGACTGATTTTATCAATGCATCACCTCAATGTTAACTATTTACCAGTTACAGGAACTGATAAAGGAAGAAAAAAGAGAAAATCAGGCACTGCAAAGAGAAATGGGCTGTGTTCCCTAAAGAAACAGTCAGGTACTGTTTGTCTCACTTTACATAATGGCGAGCTGTTTGAATGGGTGGTAAATGATTGCTATCAGTAACAGGAATGATAAATACGTAGCACCATCTTTTGTTGAAAATAAGAAATAGAAAAAAATACTGAAAATAAAAATCTTCAAACTTGCAAGTTCAGAAATAGAAAAAAAAGGCCCAAATCTATATTTAATGGCTATGCTACATCCATGGATGTTACCACTCTATTTGTAAAGCAAGCCCATTTAAAAAAAAAAGTTTACTGAACCCATTTATTTCTATACATGCACTTTTGGTTAATATACTGCAAGGAACTTTTTTATCTCTTTTTTTCTTATCAATTCTTTGGCAATTATGAAAACAAAAATGCAAAAACAAACTAAACCCAAAATACTGCATAATTATTTCATCAATACAAACAAAGACTGAGGCACTTAATCAGCTAAAACAAAGCTCATAGTATCCATTGACAGAGCAACACTAAAACTATGTACATATATGTAAAAAGTGTTATAAATAAGTTTTAAACCATAGATACTATATACATCTTTTAACTGAGACAGTGTTGGTGTTTTTGCGTTGGTTGCATGTTGAATTTTGGTATTACTCCCCCCAACGCTGCCTGCATTGTACCCGCGCTTCACAACTTCAGCTTCGTAGGGGGGGTAGTAACACCTGCAGTCGGGCGCGGGTTAACCAGGAACCACAGAAAGGAGCGACTTCTCATTCCCGCTTCCTCAAGATGACATAGATGAGTCCACTGATGAGCGCCAAAGGGAAGGCCACCCATGCCAGGATGTAGGAGTAGCCGAAGGTGTCCTTCTCCGGCACCCACTCTGGACTCATCACCGTGTAGATGATGGCTCCACTCATCACAAACAAACCTGCAGGGAGGATGAAGGGGGCACAGAATAAGGCTGTCAGCGTGATCTCTTATCAGATCAGGTTTCTCTGCCACGTTGTGGTCGCTGTCTCGTATCCTGGGCTGAACCCTGTCTGACAGCGGAGGCGCGACAGTCAGTCTTTTCCCAGAAAGCATCGCTCCACATTGCATCACAGCCTTTCATGCTTTCTGAACTGCGGCCTGCCCTCTGCAGGCCTTTCCCGCTTCCACCCACTCCCCTTGTCTGACATGGCATGATCTGTTTGTCAGACCCCCGCACTGCCAGCCTTCCTGACATTTTAACTTGCACAGCTGGCTGTGTTCCCAGTGTCATTCCTGTTTGGCTGAGTGGGCACCTGTTTGCCTGGCAGTGCACTGGCATAGTATAGAGAAAATTTGGCATTTTGCAAAAGGGCTGCCAAGAGAAACACAATAGACTGGCAGTGGAGCTGCTCTCTAGCCAAAGGGCATGGAGCATAATAGACAAGTGGAGCATAAAAAGCATTACCAGCTGGTAATGTGCTCAGGCACATTACTTTTCAGCCATAGATGCAGTGAGCGCATTCACTTTGGGTGTCTGTGTAGGTGGATTTGTGTGAGTGGCACATTATCAGTTATCTTTCCAATCAGAAAATCTGAATAATTTTGTTACCCAACTTGTGAAATGTGAAAGCACCTTTCCTGTTTTACACTGTTAAGCATCATTAAGTCTTGTGGTTCCACTGCTTTTCATCAACTTGATGATGAATTGATTGGTTGGACATCATCAAGAGTGACAGACTCCACTTGGGAAAGAAAGGGCAAAATATGTTTCCTGTGGAAGGACTTCAACTTTAAAAGACATCCATCCCACTTTGTTTAAAGTTAAAGGTTTTAATGTACTAAAAACCTAAATCAACGATTCTTCTCTTACCCTGGGACAAGAACTGTACTTCTTTTGGCCTGCTTGTAACATTTTGACTAAGCGTGAAGGAGGTATGAACTTACTGGCAAGGATTTGGAAGGTTCCAGTGAGGAAGAAACGTCCGCCTTTCTGCAAAGTGAAAAGCTGGCAGAAGAAGAGGAAGAGCGACAGGCAGCTGAAGATGATGGAGAGGATCATGACAGCCTGGACTGACTGAATCCACTCTGCAGGAGAGAAGACAGCAGGGAAAGGAGAGGGGGGAGGGTTCAACCAATAACCCATCAATAGTCAAAACATGATTTATACACAAGTTTAACTGAGAGCACACACAAAGATGAGAGGAAACAAATGAAACATCAAATGCCAAAGTGCACCTCACTGATGCAGTTTAAGCATCTTCCTAGAGAATCTAATAAGCAGACCCTGAGCTTGTTTGCTTCAGGGAATCTGTAATGGATCGGCAACAATGAAGCTCAGGTATCTCGTTGCTAAAAGCTCCGGGTGCCCCTCGCATTGGGACCTATTACTCATTCTTCCCCATTGATCGTCATCCATAGGTAGAAGCCATTAACCCATTAAAGCCCCGTATTGACGAGGAACACCATCTGCTGTATCTGTGCTATCTATCTGAGCATGTGCTTGTGTGTTTTAGTGTGTTCGTTCCATGCTAACATGTCAGATTTCCAAGAAGGGTCTATTTCTAGTCTGTGGGTTATCTGCTCACTTCCTGGCCCCTCAGGTTTTCCGAGTTCTCGGCCCCTTCCCAATGTCTGCATCCATCGATCTGACCTAGTCGTCTGCTGCATGTTTACTGTTCCTATTGTTATTCTCTGCCCGGCCACATTTCTGACTGCTGCTGATATGATGTCACCAGACGGGCGCCTGATCACAAATGACTCCTCCAGTTGCACAATCCATTCGGGAGTTTCTGTCCTGACCACACATTAACAAATACGTCAGACTAATCAATTTAACATGAGTGATCATCGGGGCTCAGCCTGTACGTACAGTACTGTGTAAAAGTCTTGTTATTTCTCCGTATGTTGCCTGGTAAACATGCTTCTTTCCAAAGTTGGCCGCTATGTGTAGTGGAATAATCACTTAAGTTGGATGGAGTTTAAAAAAATGATGAGATACGAAATGATAAACAAACCATTCTAACACCATGTTGACACAATCCATCACTCTACATGGTATTTATTGCATATTAAATGAGAATGATTTATACATATAGTCTGGGACATTTGTCTGTGCAGCGATAACGCCAGATAAGATGGAGGAGGAGATCCAAGAAGAAGAAATGTCTCAGAATGTCAGAGCAACAACTGGATTCCACAATGATGTTTTTACATGTTATATATAGCTTTGTGATAACGCTGTGATACAGCAACAATACTTCACTGCTTGCTTATAAAAACCAACTTCCTTCCTTCTCAAGTAGGAAACAGTGACATTGGGTATTTCCTGGCACATGGTTCGGCTCTGCACTCACAATATCACAGAGAAGCAAATCTGAGTCATATTTAGAAACTGCGCGTGTGTGCTTTGGCTGATAATCGTGGAAGAACAGTGCATCTCCAGCTAAATTTGACTGTTAATCCAAACAGGAAGATAACTTGTTTCTATGACTCCTGCTCTGACGCTCAGAGTAGTGGGCGGCTAAAATAAGACTGCGGTGGTTTCTGTCAGTGTTTGTGTTTGGGTCTGTGTGAATCCACAAGCATCCGTTACTCAATGCTTATTTCAGAGCAAGTTGATTCAATGAAGTAATTTCCGTGGCTGTGCAGATGTGTAACTCATTCAGCATGTGATAGCTGTGAAGTCGGTACATCTCACCCTGGTGCCATCAAAACCAAACGCAGCCGAGGCAACTTCAAAGTTTGGGAACATCTCTCAAACATAACTGCGATGACCATGATTATGATTCACTTCAGAAGGAACTTGATTGCTCATCAAAGCTTCAGAGAGCTCTGTTTGAACCCCCATGTGTGAGCCCACCACTATCTTCCATCTCTGAAAGGCCGAGCGCAGACCCAGGAGCGGCACACACGCCTTCTTAAATAAACACTCTCCGTCACTGCTCTAATGAAAGCAAGTCAAACAAACTGGGTGCCCCATCTAACTACCTGGCAGATTATGCCGACGCTGATGCCCTAACCAAACACACACTGGCTGAGTACAGCTCATTCTGGACCAATGACATCACCGCGCAGCAGCCAGCAGCTCCTCCATGACTGTGACAGCAACATTTAGTAGCGAAACACACCTCACATGAGTTAGATGCTCCATCCCTGATTTTAAGGAGCTGAAGATGATCCTGGAAGTTTATCCCGCATCTGTGTGTGTCCAGTTTCTAGTGCGACTTTGTATTCATAAATCGCTTTGACACTACAGCTGCTGCCTTAAATTGTCCTAATGATCCCTGCAAACTAACACTGGACACTATCACCTGACACCGGGCGTGACCCGCCATCGGCATGCCGTGTCCTGGATGAGGTGGTCCAAGGCCTCCCCTCCTTACAAACACTCAGAGAACCAAAACTTTAAATACTCTCTGCAACCCCACCCAGATCATCAACGGCTTGTCACTGCAGACCCCCAACACGAGACCTAATTATGGACATCACACCACGACTATTTATACAGTGGCAGCCTATCAGCAAGCATCCCACCCTACCCCCAAACAGCACCGCCACATTCTCTGCCCTAGATGGCACCAGAGGCCCAGAGGAGCCCTGACACACCCACATCATCATCAA